>ML804463.1:27356-62197 GCA_009831015.1 Picea engelmannii
CCACCTCGCAGAGGCTCTATGCACATGTGCACTACCTCTCTTGAGCTTGATCGACCCCTTCCTTTAGAACAATTGGGAGTGTCGGCATGAACATGTGAGGCTATTCCCAAAGTCAACAATTTCATAGTTCATTTATTTTAATTTGAGCCACCATAGGGCTCAGGCATTTACGTGTACAGGCCAGAGAGTTTCTTATTTTATTAAATACATAATTAGGTAGAATTGAAGGGATACTGTATAACCATTAAGAAAACATGTCCATCCCTGCAATATTCATAGGATATTCAACTTTAATTCACAGTTACTGCTTAAATACACAGGATATGAGAATATTTATATATTACAGGTTGTAGCCAACTAACGAACTGTGGGTGTTTGTCCTTCCACACAACCATAGGATTAGAGACATTCATTCTTAGTTCTCTAGCCACCCCCATGCCAAGCCATGATATCACCAGGGAATTTATGCCAATTCTCATCGATCCTTTCTCTTTTGCATCTTTTGCGAGGTTTATCAGATGCTTCTTCAACATCAAGCTCACGAGCTTCTATTCATTTCTCATTTTCTGCATACTCTCAGAGATCTCTCTCTCTGTCACAATATTGATGAGGTTTTTCATATAATTTCTCCACATAAATCTCATGGCCTTCGACTTGTTCTATGCTTGAGTGTTCCTTTCATTCTCCACTCTTCTCTTTACATTCTCTTGCATTCCTTGCATGCACCTCCCTCCTGTCATGTTTCCTACTGTCAGAAGGAAACCTGGGTCAATATGGATCTGTCAGACTCTGTGGTACATCGAGAAGACCTTTTGCAGCTAGACCATGCTTCCATTCATGGGGGTGGTTGAGGGTTCAACCACTGGTCCTTTTCTTATTAACCGTTCTTTTATTGTGTTCACATTCTTTCCTCTAGTGATATCATGGCTAGTAATTTCAAGGATTCATCCCCACAATCAGTTATTAACAATTAAAAAATAATACATTTAGATTGTTCCCATGCCACAACATGGTAATCCTAATTGATGATTAATTATAAGTTTGGGGGAAATAGGTGTGTTACAATATACTGTCAAAATCAAGCATACATTTATGCACCAGAACAAAGGGGAATTTTTGTCTACAAATATGATACAACCAAAGCATGGTAAGGACAACCCTAACCAACAACCTCCAGACAACCAGTCTAAGACACATAATAAGAAGGGTAAAGTAAAGATGAAGAATGACACTAGAAAGTGGTGTGACTTCCACAAAATCCCATGGCGCAACACTGATGAATGTTGTTCGAAACAATCATTGGTGGACAAGGTCAAAGACACGAAGCTTAACACTGATTCAGAATATGATCCATAAAATATTGAAAATAGACATATCATCGATGTAGACCCCACTGCCACTGTCGCGACCACCACAATTCAACCAGAAGAATAAGTAGACCTTGAAGAGGGGGAGCGCCTCTTCCATTGATAGATATGGGTGAAGGGGACCCCAGTGCATTTCATTGTTGATAATGGCAGCCAGAAGAAACTCATCTCAACTAAGGTCATCAAACAGTTGGGGTTGTCTAAAACACCACACTTGTATCCATACAATATCGGTTGGCTTCACCAAGGATGTGATCTTCGTGTCAACCAACAATGTCGCCTGTCCTATGGCATCCAACCCTTCAAGGATGAGGTAATATGTGATGTTTCCCCTCTTGATATATGTGTTATGGTTTTGGGACAACCATATATGTGGAGATATCATGTTGTCTACAAGTCTAGACCCCGCAGTGTCATTATTACTTTGGGAGGTCAACTTTATAGGATACCAGAGGTAGTTCCAACTACTGCTCCACCAAAACAGTGTTGCAAGGTAATATCTCATACTGCGAAATTCATCCTCTTCAAAGTCTATTCAAAGGATGCACAGAAGACCCCTACAACAACTGGAGCCTCAACATCTTCTATCCAAAAAAAACATATTGTTTCTTCACCTACAATGGTGCCTACACAATGCCCTGTCAAACCTAGAGACAAAATATTGGGGGAGCATATTAAACCCTCCCAACAACAGGATGGTGATAGTCTTCCATAGACCAAGCATCATAACTTCTCCAACAAAGCATGCAACTCACCAAGATTCAAATTCAGAAAATGATTTCCTCTCTTCCCTGGGCACTCAATGCAATGGAGACCATTTCTTCCTAAGGGGGGAGGATTGATCCAGGTTGATATTGGTGCACACCCACCTATTCCAACTAGCTCCTTTTGTCAGTTTTTAGTTCAACACGTTCTTTTGTACTTCCTTGTAATTGTGGCTTCTACACTGTCGGGGCTATATGAATCCATACACATCTTCCATGTGGATACTGGTGGCCTCCCACCTAATCCAACTAGCTTATTTTGTATGTTTTCATGTCAGCACATCTTGTTGTACTTCCAGGGTCGTTTTGTGCCCCTAAACAATGTTATTTTGGCTCACCAAAGTCAAACCGTAGACGAAGTTAGATATTGACGGCGTAATGCATAGTTCTCGAAAATACCTTTTCAATGGGCTATCACGCACCTAAAACGGAGTTTGTATGCAAAATTTACATCCCTAGGAAGTTCAGGTACCAAATTACACCAACTTACCCATAGGGTCCACATGACTTTTGGCGTTTCACCTTCTAGGGTTAGGTTTTTGGCATTCCTGTTTAACATAAAAAGGCCTTCAGAGCCTCATTGTTATCATCTTATTGCGAATGAGAGTAGCCATCACATCTCTTCTCCAAGATAAAGCTTCCACCATTCTAGCAAGTTTTGCACTCAGTATTTTTACAGTCTCTTACAATTATTTCATTAATAGAAATCAAGTATTGTTGTATTTCTCTGTTTCTGGCAATTTTCATGAGTGTTTCACTGTAATATCTCTGCTTTCATTTCGTTCCAAACATAATGCAGATCATTTTTCATAGAGAACCTGTACATAAATATTACTTCCATAAAAACGAAGATAAAAAGAAGAAAAAACAAATTATTTGTCCATTTAAATTTGGAAATAAGGGGATGGAAAATATTAAAAGAGAAAAAAGTTTGTTTATTTTTCACAATAAGGAGAAATTAGGATAATAAATGGTTTTTTGATTCTTTATGTGCTACCAAAAATGATACAAGGTTTTTGAACATTCATAAAGTTAAAAAAAAATAGTTTTTATTGTAACAATGAGTCCTCTAGTGTAAATTTCATCACTTTGACTACACTCGGATGGTTGCGACCGTCTAAACTTCTATGAGCGAAACCATCGACACGATCCTGACATATGGAGTCAAATGGGACTTCTCGTGTCTTATATTCTTTCATAATCCTCGTCTTCAAACCCTCATACTCATCCTAAAAAATGCAAAATTAATGTTAAAACACTTCATAAGTATATGAAAAATTAACTTTGTACCACTCACATGAACATCACATAATACCTTCATCTCCTGCCATTCTCGGAGAGAATTTGGATAATAAATATTGCTATGTTGGGGACTTCATATGGAGAAATACATAAATGACTCCCTTGTCTCTATATCTAACTTCCTGCAAAATGGTACCCAATTTTTGGCAAACCTTAACGTTTCTACCACAGAGTAGAATGTGATGGGAGAAGCACCATCGTCTAAGATATAGCATGCGAATTTTTTGTCTTGATAATTGATTGCAAGTACTGAAAGAAGGGTGTTGGCATTGATTATGGCAAGCTTCTTGAAAGGATCTGTTGTGGTGATAATTATGTCCACAACAGTAAGATTTGAAGCATATTCTCCATTATATCTGGAACATAAAAGAAAAAAATGTTAATGTTTATGCCATTATTATAGTTCTTTGCATTTCAATAGATAAGAGAAACATAAGAACAAGATCACTGAGAAATACACATTCACAAGAGACACAACATTTATCCTGGGAAACCCTCTAGGGGAAGAAAACCTAGCAAAAACTTCCTTATCATAAATTGCCAATACAATGTCAAGAGATAACTCAAACCAATATAGATAGTCCTCTCCAAAAGATGTGCCACTCTTCTTCCTCTCTCCTTTTCTGGTAACAGATCAAAACTTGTCTCTCAAACTGAGCAAGTGAGTTAAGTCCAAATGAGGCGCTAGTCTCCTTTATTTATACAATTTATGGCACGTGTGAAGTGGCTCTTCATTGGCATGGCCGACTTCTTACTCTGGGTGGGTAAGCCCACCTTTATTATATTTCTGGGTCTCAATAATAACTGTTGGGGCCGACTTCTTATTCTTCCTATTACAATTGTCTGTTGACCAATTCGAAAAAGGGGATTTGATCCTAATACAATTACCGACATGATTAATCAACAATGGGGATTAATCCTATGAATAAAATAACAATAATCATAAGAATACTCTTTGTAGTTACATTATTTCAACACTTCCCCTTAACAATAAGGGTATTCTTCAACAGCATTAGGCGAGAGAGGTTTGCATCATCAGTGGCATCAGGAGGACAATATCGTCAATATCATCTTGGAACATTGGCTTCCATATTTACGAGTCATCAAAAATTTTCTTCATCGGTAGCATCATCATTCTCGAAAGAATGCCATCATCGTTTGCATCAAATATGTATCAGGAAAATGATACCTCATCACAGCACTAGGCTGGCACATCACAGTACTACACTGGCTCAATGTCACCGCTGTTAGACTGGTAGCTCAGTGTCAGTCACGTCTTGTTTTACATCTAACAACGAGGTAAGAAGTAGGGAATCATCTTGCTTTATGTCTAACAACTAGGTCAAAAGCAAGGAACACATCAACATCTTGCTTTACGTCTAACAACGAGGTCAGAAGAAAGGAATCATCTTTATTTACATCTAACAACTAGGTCAGAAGCAAGGAACACATCAACATATTTCTTTACATATAACAATGAGTTCAAAAGCAAGGAATCATCTCGCTTTACATCTAACAATTAGATCAGAAGAAAGGAACATACATCGTCATGCTTTACGTCTAACAACTAGGTCAAAAGCAATGACTCATCTTGATTTACATCTAACAACGAGGTCAGAAGCAAGGAACACACATCGTCATGCTTTATGTCTAACAGCGAGGTCAGAAGCAATGACTCATCTTGCTTTACGTCTAACAGTGAGGTCAGAAGCAAGGAACACACATCGTCATGCTTTACGTCTAACAGCGAGGTCAGAAGCAATGACTCATCTTGCTTTACGTCTAACAGCGAGGTCAGAAGCAAGGAACACACATCATCATGCTTTACATCTAACAGAAAGGTCAGAAGCAATGACTCATCTTTCTTTACGTCTAACAGTGAGGTCAGAAGCAAGGAACACACATCATCATGCTTTACGTCTAACAATGAGGTCAAAAGAAATGACTCATCTTTCTTTACATCTAACAGCTAGGTCAGAAGCAAGGAATTATATATACTCCCCCTTTCAGGGAGGGTCCTTTCGAACTATACCAATCTTATCTCAAAAGTGTTCAAACTTTACATGAGATAGAGGTTTGGTCAACACATCAACAACCTGTTCATCCATGATAATGTATTGGAGCTTCAAGACTCCTCTCTGTACCATGTCGCAGATGAAATGATAACAGATCTCTATGTGCTTTGACCTATCATGGAATACAGGATTCTCTGTCATCTTTATGCAACTCTGGTTGTCACATAGGATCGTGGTTGCTTCCATCTCCAAGTCAAATAGGCTAGTCAACAACTTTCTAAGCCATATAGATTCCCAGCTAGAAGAACATGCGGCAATGTACTTTGCTTTCGCTGTGCTGAGAGCAATACTGGATTGCTTCCTACTCTGCCACGAGATCATGGCTGATACCAAACTGAAACAACATTCGGAAGTGATTTTTATGTCACCAATGCTTCCTACCCAATCTGAATCAGTGTATCCACTTAGTGTGAAGTCATGATCTCCATCATAGCTGAGACCATAATCCATTGTACCTTTAAGGTACCTCATCACATGTTTTTCATCCATTAGGTGAACACGTCTGGGCTCTATTAGAAACTGACTCAAGGTGTTCATTGAAAAATAGATGTCTGGTCTGGTGTTCGTCAGGTACATTAGTGATCCAATAATATGTCTGTATAGTGTGGCATCTATCAAGTCTGACGAAATATCGACCAACAGCTTCAGCTTCGTTTCCATGGGTGTATTCATGGACTTACATTCTAGCATGTCAAATATCTTTAAGATTTCAACTGTGTACTTCCCTTGGTTAAGGAAGATCCTCTCAGGACTCTGTCATACCTCAAGACCTAAGAAATAATGCATTAGGCCAAGGTCTTTCATTTAAATTTTCTAGGCAAGTCCCTTTTTACATTCAACGATGATATTTTCTTCTCCAATTAAGAACAAGTCATCCACATACAGTAGTAATATTAATGGTTCATTATCCATAATTTTTAAGTAGAGATTTGAGTCTACTTTACTCTTGGTAAAGCCTAAGCTCGTCAAGAAACTGTCTATATGGCCATACCAAGCTCTGGGAGCTTGCTTCAATCTGTATAAGGCTTTCTTCAATCTGCAAACATGAGACTTCCTGTCTTCAACCTCAAATCCTTGGGGTTGCTCTATATACACTTCCTCTTCGATAACACCATTCAGGAAAGCTATCTTCACGTCCATCTAGTGCAGCTTCCATTTCATCTTAGTTGCAATATCTATAATGGTTCTTATCGAAGTGTATCTGGCCACAGGAGTGAATGTCTCTTCATAGTCAATGCCTTCCTTCTGGGAAAATCCACGAGCGACAAATCTTGCTTTATATTTCTCAATACTTCCATCAACAACATGTTTTATTTTGAAGAGCCATTTTGATGATACCACATTCTTACTTTTTGGTCTGGGAACTATTTCCCATACATGATTTTATTATGGATTGGTATTCCTCTGTCATGGCATCTGCCCATTCCTTCTTTTGAATGGCTTCTTCAAAGCATGTAGGTTCTTCATCAAGTAGATTTCACATCAAAGCTGTGTAACTGGAGAATGGCTTTGGTCTTTTCACCTATCTTGTGGTTCCTTATGGAACACCACACTTCTCTCCATCTTGTATAATCTCTCTTGCCCAAGTAGGCTTTCCTTTATGGGTGAATTTAATTTGAGGAGGTTCTTGAACTTCTAATATATCGTGGTCTTTAGGAGTCTCCTCATCAGGGGAAGTTACGACTTCCCTTATAGGTTCTGCAGCTCTAGGAACTTCCTTCATGGATTCTATAGTCCTGGGATTTTCAGGTTCCTCTTCATGCATATCTTCAAGCTAGCATCTTCTTGATTTCTTAAGTGATGCTTCTTCATCAAAGGTCACATCTCGGCTGATTTCAATATGGCAGTGACCAGTTATGTAGATTCTGAAGGCCTTGGAGACCTCACAGTATCCCACAAATATTCCCTTCTTTCCAGAGGGTTCCATCTTGTTTCTTTTCTCTTTTGGTATATGAATAAACACTGGAAAACCAAATATTTTTGAAATGGATTATGTCTGGCTTCTTTCTGGTGAACATCTCTTCTGGTGTCTTGAGCCCAAGTGCGCTATGGGATAATCGGTTCTGCACATAAACAACTTCCATTGCTTCTTCTGCCCATAAGCACATAGGAAGATCTCGATCTTCACAGCTTCCAGCATGATTCTATTCTTTCGTTCAGCTACACCATTCTATTGGGGATCTTGATCCCAACATCTTTGAAGATATTCATGAACTCTTTTGAGGTATATTATCCTCCATTATCTGACCTGATTATATTAATCTTCCTTACAGAAAGATTTTCTATCAAGGCTTTGAATTCCCTGATCTTCCTGAACACTTCAAATATATCTAGGTCTTACGAGAATAATCATCAATGAATGATACATAGTATACATACCCATTAATGGAGGACGATGGCATTGGGCCACACACGTCTGAATGAATGAGTTCCAGTACTCCTTCTTCTTTGTTGTCCCTCTTTGGAAAAGGGTTCTTGATATTCTTCCCTTGCGCACATCCATTGCATACACCTTCATGGTCACCTTTGAGTTGTGGTAAACTTGTGATCGCTTTGCATATGTATGATAGCACTTGGTAGTTGAAGTGAGCTAATCTTCTATGCCAAGATTCTTCAATGGCATGGGTCATGGCAGCTTCTGAGTGACCCTTTAGCTTATGCAAGCCACCTTCTTCTCTTCCGATGATGATTGCTTCATTTATGGTCTCTTCTTTAGCACGTTGCCTTCTGCAACCTTCACCATAGCTTCCTCAGGGTTATTACATGTGACCTGGAGCAATTTCAACAAAACAACAAGCAAGAGTAATATCCATCTGAAAATATAAATCAATAGCACGAACAATCACCACAGTATCTCCTTTAGAGCTATCACTTATAATTTATCTGAAGCAAAGATTAAAGGTAAGGAATACAATACAAAATGAGGTCAACACTCTTATAGTGTTGTGACCAAGCATTCTTCCATGGCAACCTGAAACTAACACACAAGGTTTATCCTAGAGGAGATGTTAGTTGTATCAGGAAAAGTATATACCTATATGTGCTCACATGCCATCAGGTATAATACTTTACAAAGAATGCTATCTCAACTATAGTCATCAGTTTTCCATGTGTACCTTTGAATCTTATCAACTTGATTTAATCAAAACTGGAGCCTTGTCTTCAAGAATGAGTGCTTGCTTTTCTTCCAGGTCTTCTTCACTCAAGTGACGAGTTCTTTCTTCAACCTGTCTTCTGTACTGAGACAATACACTATCTCGACAAAAGGTTAGGTTAGAGGATAAGCTCTATGATCAACTTTTAATCCTTCTAATAATTTGATCACAGCTTCAACATGGAACACTAATAATGTCATAACAAATAGATGCATATCAGAATAATCACACCTGGGTTGCATCATTCCTCTGAATGTGTTGGCTCTTGAGATCCTTCTGGATCTGTGACAAGAGATCCCTTCTCCCACAAATACTCTTTAGGGTTTAACCATTAAACATATGTGAGTACATACCTCTGATGACATTTGCAGGTAGTGGCTCCATCAGGTAGCAGCGGTAATCATTACCAACTCTTGAGAAAAATTCAATGGTGATTTCAACTGGTCTTACGGTTGTAACTGCAACTGCAACTGCTTTTGAAACTGCAACTGCAACTTAGGGTTTTATGAGGAAACCCTAATTTTTCAAACTTCAAATTTTGAAATTCTGATCGAGGGAGTAGATGCGTTGGGCTGAGGCGAGTATGTTGGTGAAGTCGAAATTTTGAAAATCCAACTTTTACCCCTCAAACTTGATCTACGGATTTCTGGACTGGTGCTTCTGGTTTTTCTGGTGCTTCTGGTACTTTTGGTACTCTGGTTTTCTAGTTTTATGGTACTTTGTGAAACTAGGGTTTCACTTTCTGGGAGATCTATCCACTGAAAAGGTGTTCTCAAGGTGCCAAAATTATCCTTAGGGGAGGGTGCAACTTTATAGGTAGTTTTGGAGCTGAAAAGATTCACTTTTGAAAAACCCTAATTTTTGGGTACGGTAACAGTGACATTTTTATTCTTGCAAAATATGCTTCCTTTAGGGTGGCTCTGATACCATGTTAATGTTTATGAAATTATTATAGTTCTTTGCATTTCAATAGATAAGAGAAACATAAGAACAATATCACTGAGAAATACACATTCACAAGAGACACAACATTTATCCTGGGAAACCCTCTAGGGGAAGAAAACCTAGCAAAAACTTCCTTATCATAAATTGCCAATACAATGTCAAGATATAACTCAAACCAATATAGATAGTCCTCTCCAAAAGATGTGCCACTCTTCTTCCTCTCTCCTTTTCCGGTAACAGATCAGAACTTGTCTCTCAAACTGAGCAAAAATGAGGCGCTAGCCTCCTTTATTTATACAAGTTCTGGCACATGTGAAGTGTCTCTTCACTGGCAGGGCCGACTTATTAGTCTGGGTGGGTAAATCCACCTTTATTATATTTCTCGGTCTCAATAATAATTGTTGGGGCCGACCTCTTATTCTGCCTATTATAATTGTCTGTTGACCAATTCGCAAAAAGGGATTTGGTCCTAATACAATTACTGACATGATTAATCCACAATGGGGATTAATCCTATGAATAAAATAACAATAATCATAAGAATAATCTTTGCAGTTACATTATTTCAACAAAAAACACATGTAAACAATCCATATCACACAATATAATGATAGAAAAAATGAAGCTGCATTTTACAAGTATATCAAACACATCGTGCTCATGCCATTCACCAGTGTGAACGTCTCTCTAGGTATGTTTTATAGTCAACAAATAGCCATCTCATGTTGCATTCAAGAATTCACTGTAAATAAAAACAAATCTCACAGGCAAAGGCTAGAATCCAAATCCTATATGATTCATCAAGGGGATTCAATAGACGATAACCCAAGAAGGATAGCATGAGCACCAAGAGAATGCAAGAATAAGCTCAATATCGTTTGGGCTTCTCTACAATTTTTTCATACAAAGGAGGAGGATTAATGGAAATCATTTGGTTCTCCATTCTCATAACTCGACTGCTATCTACATACACCAACCGATATAAGCATCAAAATTGAAAGGCTAAATTTGATTCTCGACATTGTCCCCAATTGATTTATATAGGAATTCTAATTAAATTAAATCCTTATATGCACTTGCACCACTATAATGCTTCTAGAAAACAATGGATCCTACATCATAATATATGTTTATGTAATATTTCTCAATCTCAAATAAATGACAAACTTACTTTTTTGGATAAAAAAACAATAAACACTAAATAAACACTAGATCAAAACCTAGGTAACTAATAAGATCTCCATTATTTATAAGTCTCCCCCTTAATGGAGAAAGGGTTGAATTTCACACCTAACGTCTTCCTAAACACTTCAAATTTAATCTTCCCAAGAGACTTTGTAAAAATATCAGCAACATTGTCACTAGTATTACAATACATTAAAGCAACATCATTAGACTGCATCTTTTCTCGAACAAAATAAAACTGAGCATCAACATGCATTGTCCTTGAATGATAAATTGGATTATTCGCCAACTTGATTGAGCTCTGGTTATCACATTTGATTATCGTATCTTTCATTTGTTCTTCTCCAACATCTTGAAGAAGTCTTCTCAACCAAACAACTTCACAAGTTGTTGCACACAAAGCTTTATATTCTGCCTCAATAGATGATAAAGATACAATAGGCTACTTGTTATTGTTCCATGAAACAATCCCGAATCCAATGGCAAAGGCATAACTTGTAGTAGATCTCCGATCATTTGGATTTCCAGCTCAATCTAAATCTGAGTAACCTATCGGCTCAAGATCAAATGAATAAGTATATTTAATACCATAATCAATTGTACCTTTGAGATATCTGAGTACCCTTTTCGCTACATTCCAATGGATTTCTAGAGGTTTTTACATAAACTGACTTAACACACTAACAACATATGCTATGTCAAGTCTGGTTGTAGTGAGATAATTCAAACTTCCCACCATCTATCTATACATTGTACAATTTACCTCCTTTGAACCATCATCACAATAAAGTTTCATGTTATGTTGCATTGGAACAAAGAAACTTTGCATTAATCCATCTTAAACTTCTTAAGTAACTCTATGACATATTTACCTTGAGACACAAAGGTTTGACCAACATTTCTCCAAAATTCAAGACCTACGCAGTAATGTAACTCACCAAGATCTTTCATTTCAAATACCTGCAACATATTCTTCTTAATTCCACTAATGAATTTTTCTGAATTTTTCGTAATAATTAAATCATCAACATATAAGGAAATCGATACAACATGCCCATTTTCATCAAACTTGGTATACATATTTGGATCGCTTTTTCTCCTCATAAAACCCTGTTGAAGAAAGAAGGAATCTA
Source organism: Picea engelmannii (assembly GCA_009831015.1). Classification (NCBI taxonomy): domain Eukaryota; kingdom Viridiplantae; phylum Streptophyta; class Pinopsida; order Pinales; family Pinaceae; genus Picea; species Picea engelmannii. Next base: position 39,283 of record ML804463.1, read on the forward strand.
TCTTCTCATACCATGAACTAGGTGCTTGTTTCAGCCCATACAATGATTTCTTTAATTTACACACTAAATGTTCCTAACCACTTTTCACAAACCACTATGGTTGAGTAAGGTAAACCTCCTCCTTTAACTCACCATTTAGAAAAACATATTTTACATCTAATTGGTGAGGCTTGCAATGGTACTTTGTAGCTAATGCAATTAACAATCTTATAGTATTTAATTTAGTTACTGGTGCAAATGTTTCTGCATAGTCAATACCCTCTTTCTATGAATACACTTTTTCCACCAATCTAGCTTTGTATTTGTCTATACTACCATCTGATTTAAATTTAGGTTTGTATATCCATTTACATCCAATAGGATTTTTACCTTTAGGAAATTCAATCAATTCCCAAGTTTTGTTTTTGATTATAGAGTTATATTCTTCCTCCATTTCTTTTCTCCACTTTTCATGTTCATTAGCTTCATTAAAAATCATGGGTTCTATGACATTTGAAATACTACTCATTAGGGCATAAACTTTATACCTTTCAGGTAGACGAACCTGTCGTGAGCATCTTCTCAATTGATTGTCTTCTTCCCTACTTTGTGAAGATCATTCTTCACCTCTTGGTGAGCTTTGAGTGCTAGATGTATCCATGTCACTGTATCCTTCTTCCTGCTGCTGCTGCTTCTCTTCTTTTACCTCTTCATCTTCAAGAAGTACATGCCATCCTTCATGGTTGTTGTCTTCATTATTTCCTTCTGCCTGCTCATGGAAAAGTACATCTCTACTTGCAAACACTTTGTGATTAGATGGATCAAACAGTTTATATTCTTTAAATTATGAACAATACCCTATGAAAATACATTTGATGGCTTTAGCATCAAGCTTCTTCCTATTATCCTTTGGAATATGTGCAAAATCCTTACACCCAAATACCCTGAAATTATGAATTGGAGGTTTAGAATCATACAAGACTTCGAAATGAGTTTTATGATCAAGATACCTTGTTGGACTTATATTCATTAAATAAACAATAGTACTAATGGCCTCAGCCCAAAAATCATTTGAGAGACTCTTACCTTTCATCATACTTCGTGCACACTCCACCAGAATTATGTTTTTCCTTTCTGCAACTATGTTCTACTGTGGAGTGTGAGTTGCTGCAAATTGTTGTATTATTCCATGATATTTGCAATAGTTGATGGGGTTCCCCAATGTATACTCTCCCCCTTGATATGAATGGAGGATTTTTATGGTCTTTCATGTTTTCTTCTCCACCATGTTTCTAAATTCATTAAAGTATTAAAAAACATCACTATTTCTTCGAAGGAAATAAACCCATGTGTATCTTGTGCAATCATCAATAAATAGCAGAAAATAATAAGCACCCTCTAAGGACCTTGTCTGCATTGGTCCACAAACATCAGTATGCACAAGTTCTAATACATCTCTCTTTCTCCTATCAGAATTAGAGGGGAATTCATCTTTGTGCATCTTTCCTAATGCACAACCTTCACAAGCAACATACTCATTCTTCAACATAGGGAGTCCTTCAACCATACTTTGTTTTTGTAATAACAACAAATCATGATAATTAATATGAACATACCTCTAGTGCCAAAGAGTTTCTATAGGCATAGTTTCCGAAGTCAATGCTTAATGATTCTTGCTGGTAGCATCAAGTTTGTACATACCTCCATCTCTGACCCCTGTAGGAACAACTCTGTAATGATCCAACAAGTCCTTCACTCTGCAATAAATCTTGAAGAATTCAACCTTCAGATTCTTATATGTAATTGTGGACACATAGATTGAATTTTTATTTATCCCCGATACATACACACCATTGTGAATGTGTCTGACAGTACCATTCGACAATGTTACTAGAATATCTCCATATCCCTTGATCTTATAAGAACGATCATCTCCAAGATAAATATGGGCACCATTATGTGTTTCTTTGAAATTTGTAAACCACTTCTTATTGCATGTCATTTGAATTGAGGTTCCAAAGTCCACAAACCATGCATCGATATCATTAGTTTCAACAGACAACGCAACATTAGACACAAATAGTCTAAGATCCTTTGAATCAAAATTTGGGGTTTCATCAATATCATGAGTAGCAATAAACAATCTGAGATCAAGATTGGAGGTTTCTCCTGCAAAGTGACTTGAATGTTTTCTAGGTTTATACCTGGCTTCATCACTTTTATTCTTCTGACATTCTATAATAAGATGCCTAGTCTTACCACAATAAAAACACTTATGCTCATTTTTGTTAGATGACATACCTTGATTCGGCTTTGGAGACGACTTTCTCTGAAATGGACTTCCTCCTCTGCCTCCTTCTCTTGGTTTCCCTCTAGAGGATCTCTTCTTTGTCCATAGTGCTGAGTCTGAATTCCGAGGCTTCAAATTTAGGGGCCTCTCTTCTTCTTGCAACAATATACCTGTAAGTTCCTCAAAGGTAGGAGCTTTCTCTCTCGCTACAAGGCATGTTATAAACATCTCATAATCCTCTAGCATTCCATTTAAGGTAATTGGGCAGTCCACCTCTCTTGGCTACGACTTCTGCAGATCCACTAATCATGCTTGAGCTTTGATACCAACTTAGAAAATGGAAAGACAAATGAGAATGAATGAAACCAGCTGCTCACAGGTGAGGCAACACCTGGAGGCAGCCAAAGAAGCGCCACTCAGTTCATTGATTAAAACAATCAAGAGTACATGAATATATAGGATTACATTCGGTTTAGGGAGTTAGAACAAACTACTAGAAAATAAGATCTAAATCTTAAATAAACACTAATCAAAACCTACTTAACTAATAAGTTCTCCAATATTTTTAAGTTTATAGTCAACGAATAGCCGTCTCATATTGCATTCAAGAATCCACTATAAAGCAAAACAATCTTAGAGGCAAAGGCTAGAATCCAAACCCTAGACTGCTATCTACATACACCAGCCAATATAAGCATAGAAATTGAAAGGCTAAATTTGATTCTCGACATTGTCCCCAACTGATTTATATAGGAATTCTCATTAAATTAAAGCCTTATTCCCACTTGCACCACTAGAATGCTTCTAGAAAACAGCGGATCCTACATCATAATATCCGTTTATGTAATCTTTCTCAATCGAAAATAAATGACAAACTTACTTTTGTGGAAGACAATGGATGATAGAGAGCCGAGACGACACGGAAGTGAATTATTTGTGAAGAGAGCCGAGAAAGCCATGGGACTACCTGACAAGATTCCGTGGAAGATTTGATTGAACATATCATTTTGGTTTTATATACATATTCCCGACAAGTGTCTGGTCGGTTGCTCTATAAATATTTTGCAACGGAAGTCCAAAATTGCGGCTACAATGGAAAGCATATACAAAATTTACATATACAAATTTTCGGCAAGCAGAGATATATATGGTGGCCAATACGCCAGTGAATAAGTCCATGAAAGGATGGCCCATGAAGTCCTGTCAGATTTCTAGTATCTTCCGTTTTTCTGATTACAAAACAATTTACGTCGGTTAATTGTTAATTGTAGCACACCATGCAGTCGATACCTGTGAAGATTTTATTCTTGACATTCCGTCAACATCGCACCCATGAAGTTTACATTCCATCGCTATTCTTCTAGATGGTAATCAAAATCTCGTAGCTGAGGTTGACTGTTCAGATGGTCCATACGTCACTTCACCATTATTTGGTATCCACAACTTACCAGGACAATTGATATAGTGTATATTTGTTTTGTCTTCATGACGAGAAATGGAATCCGAGCATTGAATATTCAAAGAGCACATGTTTATGTCGATAGGGTATGTAGAGTATAGGGACGAGATGCAGTTCATCTGTGTCCATGTTTGGGATTCAATGACTATTAAATTCTATTAAAAATAAAAATTTTGGGTATTTTAAAATTTCATTTTCATTTGTGAGTCATTCCATGAACCAAAATTGAGTCAGATTTATTTATTTTAATTGAAGTTTGAACTGCAGAAATTTGATATGGAATATCTACCATATTATTTTATGGGTTTTTTCCAAGTTACTACTCCTCCCGGGTATGCTCGGGAATAAGGAAGATTTGTTTAATGGATGAAATTAATAGAGATTTTTTTTTTTAAATTGAAGATTGAAATGTAAAATTTTGAACTTCAATTTCTACCATATTATTTTAGAGGTTTTTTCCGAGTGGACAAGTTTGAGGAATGGTACTAGTACTTTATGTTAGAGATATTAATTATAGGTAGTAAACAGGTAGTGAGCTTTAAGCTTACGGCTACTCTGTATGTCACCGGAAAGTAGAGATGTTGCACATTAAGACACAACAAGCATGAGTGTTAGCATGAGCGCTATTAATGAGCCGATCTAGTATCGAATTTATTATCGTCTTAATTGTCTGAGCCGGTTTTACTTCTACACGAAGTCTCAGTTTTAGTTTATATATGTTCGAATTTGTAGGTAGTCAAAATATATAGAAAGATATATATAGAGAGAATAGAGTGGCAACAACTATGAAGGTAGTTGAAGAAGTCTAAGAGCACAAACTCTATGTTTCTGGAAGTATGTAGAAGTTGTTGGAGTCGAAGCTCGTCATAGATTTTTTTTATTGTGTAACCATGCACAACGCCCAAGTTCATAATATATTAAGTATCTGTGTGTTGATGTATTTCTGAGTTACTTCGTAAATATCTACTCTTTGTTTCTGCACAAGCTTAAGTAAGTTTTCAAGTTGTTCAATCTACATTACATGTGTGTTTATGTGTTGAGAGTAGCACGATATAAAGAAATCATTTTATAAGTGTTATCATCATAACACGCAGTCTTTTGTGTAGTTTGGCAACTGCACAGTAAGTCTTGAGAGCTCAACGACGAAGAATTTCGCTATGCGGTCTTTGCAACTGCGTTGCGCAGAGTTTGTCTGCACTTTGCAAATCTGAGATTTGGTATCAAAGTAGGTTTATAAGAGCAAGTTTTATGAGATTAATTTCTAAAGAGCACCAAGTCTGTTGTAAGGAGAAATCATGGCTTCTACTTCAAATCTGCAACCTCTCACTTTTACAGGAAACAATTATGAGTTATGGTCCTTGACCATGAAGGCATTATTTTGGGGTCAAGATGTATGGGAGACAGTCGAAAATGGCTATGTGGAACCAACAGATCAAGCAACGTACAATGCTCTCACACAAGCTCAGAAGAATGCTTTGAAAGATCAAATAAAGAAGGATGTAAATACAATGTTTTATATACATCAAGCCATGCATGAGAGCATACTCCCAAAAGTTGCATCAACAAAGCAAGCCAAGGAAGCATGAGACATATTACAAACTTCTTATCAAGGTATGGATAAAGTTAAGACTTCAAAATTACAAATTCTTAGAAGATATTTTGAAACTCTATCAATGAAAGACATGGATTCAATAGATTCTTTTTACACCCATGTTATTGGCCTGATAAATCAGATTAAGTCTCATCGAGAAACCATAGAAGACATGAAGGTTGTTGAGAAGGTACTTAGGAGTCCTCCTCCTAAATTTAATACCCTTGTTGTGACTTTAGAAAAGAACAAAGACCTGAGTCAATTTAGTTTAGATGAGATCCAAGCCTCCCTCATTAATCATGAACACATATTAAATAGGTCAAATATGTCATTAGAGAATGCATTTTTGTGTAGTCATCTATAATCCATTGAAGAGGAAGGGGGAGAGATAACTCTAGAGGTAGAGGAAGGAGTTCTGCTAGAGGTGGACGTAGTAGCAGTTCTTGAAATACTGGTAGAAGAGGTCAAAATCCAAATAACAGTCATCCAAGTAATCAGAGAATTGATAAATCAAAGATTCAGTTCCATTATTGTAAAAAGTATGGACATTATGCATATGAGTGTTGAAATTACTAAGACAACTGAGAGGGGGGGTGAATCAATTGTTACTCTGCTTAAACAATTTTAATTCAATTAAACCATTTTTAATCTTTCTCCAAGTGACCATCAATATTATACAACATATGGACAACATAAATAATGAGCATCACTCACACACAAGATATACACAGAGACAGATTTTCACGACGAAACCCGTAGAGGGAGAAAACCTCTTCTTCTTCGAAATGATAGGCAGTCTTTTAAGTTCTGTACATCATGTATAATTGAGAACCAACTCAATGTGAGGCTACTATCTCTGTTTTACAAGCTCCAACATGTTTGAGAGCACCAACTCTCTGGTTTCTCTAGCACCCACTAGAAGGAAGCACCAACTCCCTGAGTGTTCCAACACCGACTGGATGGAAGCACCTACTTCCACTTATACAAGCACCAACTTGCATGCAGAAAACTCTATGTTTTCCCAAGCACCACCCTGCCACCCTGTTTTCTAGACACAACTAGATGGAAGCTACAACTCAGGATATTGAAGCATCAACTTGAATATCAGAGGACCACAGTCCTCCCTAAAACCACCCTACCTCTGTGATTATAAATAAATGACTGAATAACCAACAATACAGATATATCAATTCTTACCACTTGTTCATGGTTCTACAATTCTTCTCCACTACACTATTCTTATGCTCTATTCATACTTGGCTTGACTTGCTGTCTCTTTCTATATGTTATTTCTTTGTCCTTCTCATGCTCTTTGATATGTGCACATTCTTCTCTCTTCACCTTTTCTGTTATGTTCAGCTTTTGTTCCTTATCTCTAAGCTTTCTTCACACTGCGCAGACTATAATTTTACCTCTCTACAGTTCAACTCATTTTCCATTCGGAAAAGCCAACCATGCATAGTCACTGCATATATATTTTATTCACTACCACAACTTTAGTTACACCTCGAATCCCTAGGACAATAATGCTTCAACAACTGAAACACGAACAGTCCAAGAACCATGATTCGGTTCTGCTAACTCAATCATAACTGAACAATTAATCGTAAAGATCAACAGTACCCCTTTGGTCAGATTTCCAATTAACAAGCACCGTTGGATTAAATCAGTGGGGTCTCACATTTATCCCATATGCCTACTGGCTGTGACCATGGGCCTAATCAAAATGTGTTTCGCATTTCACATTTTGGCAATCCTGTGTCGAAGGCTCTCGACGCTCCAAGTTGCGATCCACGAAATGGATATTAGCTTCATTCTAGCTCCTCCCTCTCATATGACCATCGACGGTGACCACAACCTACACCAAAAGGAGTTTCAAATTTCATCATTCTTGTGATGAGGCTTCTCGACACTTTTAAATCACGATCTCCGAAATGGACCTTAGCTCTGCTAGCTCATTTCTCTTCTCGTGACCACCGGCGGTGACCAAGTTCTTATCCATAAAGGGCTTTCGCGATTTCGCATATCTGTGTTTCTGCCCTGAGTTGCTTCCTGGACTCCTTGACAACCAGTACCCGAAATGGAGCCTAGCTACATTAGCTCCTTCCTCTAGTCTTTGACGATGTGACCTTGTCTATGACCACAGGCCAAACCTTATCGCGATTTCGCATATCGCGAGTTGGAAGGTTAAGGCATTTTCTTCCTTTGACTTTCCAGTCAGTAAAATGTTAATCCCTCGCCACATGTCCCTCTTGGATCAACGATCAAGATCTTATCGTGATTTCGCAACTTCACAGGCCTTCGTCATGCTTAATAAATGGTCCATGATATCCCTTTGATCAACGACTCAGATTAAATCGCAATTTCACATTTTGCATGATTTCAAAGGATAGAGCACCTCCTTTCTTTGAATTTTCAGTCAGTGAAATGCCAATCACTCGCCATGTGTCCTCTGCATCCAACGTTCCACAACATACCTCGATCCAAAGGTCTATATCAATCCTCGATCCGATGACCCAGATCATTTCGATATTTCTCATATCGCAAGTTCCCACACCATGCTTCGTTGACTCCCCCAATGTGCAAGTCAGCGAAATTCTAGTCGCTTGCCACGTGTCCTTCTTGAATATGGATGGTCCCCCTGCTTTTGGGATTTTTTAGGCCTGCTTCATCTTGCACGTAAAGATCATGGTCCTTCTTATGGATCCAACGATAGTCGGTCTTTTGGCTTAGATATGACACCTAAGATCTGTTCTCTTCTACTGCACCCTCCTCCTATCTGAGTTCAAATCTGACGGTCATCGGGAAATCTGAATGGGATCCAACGATCATTGTTTCTCTTCACTGTTGAACTTTCCATTTCCATGCCATTATCATTGGGTTGTTGATCGTGATGTTTGCCATCAATGACAAACACACATACTCTACCTCTGTCTGAAAACATGCCAACAATCTCCCCCTTTGTCATTGATGGAAACCCCTTGAAGAACATTCAACTATACCACTGTAGCATCCTTGAAATTACCACACTTTCTCCCCTTTTGACATCAATGTCAAAGAAGAAACATGCTCCCCCTAAGCTGTTGCAGTACATACTCCCCCTGTCAACTATGAACAACTTAGAAATACAATAGATATTCAAATAAGTACTCCCCCTAGCCGAGTGAACAAATTAGATGAAATAAGTTATAACCCCCAACTACTGACGAAGATATCCAAAAGGGGTCACTGCTAACAGTTTAGTAAAGATATTAGCTATATGTTTTGTGGAAGGAATTTAATTCAGCTGAACAATTCTGTTTGTAACTTGTTCTCTGAGAAAATGGTATTTTATTGTGATATTCTTAGTATTGGAGTGAAGAACAGGGTTCTTGGAGACACTAATGGCACTAGTGTTATGACAGTGAATTGTAATCGGATTAGTATAATTTACCTTCAAATCTTCAAGAGTTTGAATCATCCATAAAATGTGAGTGCAACAAGTAGCAACAACAATGTACTCTATTTCTATAGTCGATAAGGAAATAGATCCTTGCTTCTTACTAATCCATCCAACCAACGAGTCACCCAGGAAGAATGAACCTCCATTGGTGCTCTTTCTATCACCACACAGTTTGCCCAATCTACATTTGAATAAATAGTTAACTGAAAATTATGATTTTGGGATACCACAGACCATAAGTCATTGTTCCCTTCAAGTATTTGAATATCCTTATCACAACTACCAAATGACTTTGTTTAGGAGCAGACTGATAACAACCTACCATTCCAACAACTTGCATTATATCAGTACGGGATGTTGTGATGTAAAGAAGACTTCCTATCATAGAAAGATATGTCATTTGATCAACATCAGGTGAAATATCATCTTTACTGAGCTTGCAACCAACCACCATAGGTGTACTAATAGGAGAGGAGTCCTCCATTTGAAATTTCTTCAACATCTCTTTCAAATATTTTTCTTGAGAGATGAATATTCCTGCAAAACACTGATTTACTTGTAAACCAAGAAAATATGATAGTTATCCTATCATGGACATATCAAACTCTGTTTGCATGGAGTTAGCAAACCACTGGACAAATGATTCATTAGTACGGACAAAAATAATATCATCTACATAAACCAAAACAACTAGTAAATTATCACCTTCAGACTTAATGTAGAGATTGTTGTCAACAATACCTTTCTTGAACCCTTTGTCTTGTAAAAATTTGTCCACTCTATAATACCAAGCTTGTGGTGCTTGTTTCACTCCATATAATGCCTTCTTCAACTTGCAAACATAACTAGGATTATCTGTCAATGAGAATCCTTCAGGTTGCTCCATATATACTTCTTCCTCTATATCTCCATTAAGAAATATTGAATTAACATCCATATGATACACTTGAAAGTTCTTATGGCATGAATATGCAAGGAACATTCTGATGGCTTCCAATCTTGCCATTGGTGCAAAGGTTTCATCAAAATCCTGACCTTCAACTTCTGCATACCCTTTACAGACCATTCTGGATTTATTTATAACAACTTGTCCTTTTTCATTCATTTTATTCTTGAACACCAATTTGGAACCTTGATCCATATGGATATTGATGTCCACCCACCTTTTCCAATTGGCTCAAAATAGTTTTCTGGCAATTTTGGCAACTTACTATTTTTAGCAGGTTTTAAGTTCCGGGGCCATTTTGAGGGCCTAAATGAAGGTTTTTCAATATTGAGTTTCTCAATTATAGCCTACGGTATCATTGAGGGCCCAAAATGAATCTCCTCGATGATACCTTTCCAACGATCTATCGTGCGCCTAAAATGAAGATCGTATGCAAAATTTACGACCTCGGGAAGTTGATGCACTAACTTACCCAAACGGGGCCCACATGACTTTTGACGCTTCATCTCCTAGGGTTAGGTTTTTGGATGTCTAGGAATTTTGGCATTCTTGTTTATTGTAAAAGGGCCTTCAGAGCCTCATTGTAATGATCTTCTTGCAAATGAGCGCAGCTGTCATATCTCTTCTCAGAGATAAGCCACCACCATTCCTGCAAGCTTGTTTCCGCTGCATTTTACAGTTTCCGCTTATTTCTTTATTGAATAGAAAACTAGTTTTACTGTATCTCTGTTATTTTTTGTTAAGCACCTGTTAATAATCTATATTCATTTCGTTCTTCTCATAAAATCTGAATCAGTGGTATCATAGTGGTCTGCTCTTTGTCGTCTTAATGCATGTCTCCAACGAGGTCGGAGTACAAAGAGTTGGGTCTCGAGCTTGTTTCTCTTGAGGACAAAAAATTTTTCACGCCCAAGCGACCTCTCATGGCAGGAGAAAAGAAAGATGATAGGACAAGAGATCCTTTCAAACCGTTGATTGAGGAAGCCCTCACACAACAGAGGAGCACGATGATGGATAGTTTCACGCAAATCCTTCGACGGCTAACAACAGGCGACACATCTTCTTTGAGTGGAGGCGCCGCCCCCTTCAAGGTACACATAAACTTTGATATTCCTATATTTGAAGGTCAGATAGACGCAGATGTTGTAGACAAATGGTTGAATCTACTAGAAGGGTATTTTTCTGTCCATAAATTTTTGGATAAAGAAAATATTACTTTTGCGCTTCTCAAAGTCGTTCCCCATGTCAAAGATTGGTGGGAAACTTTCTGTGAGCAAAAGGAAATAGAGGAAACCTCATTATTTTCAGTCATGGCCACTTGAGAATCCTTCAGGGATACTATTAAGGAACAATACTACCCTGTTAGAAGTTATGACGACATGTATACCAAATGGACTACACTGCGGCAAGAAAGGGACCAAGCAGTGTCAGATTTCACAAATATCTTCCATACCTTGCGCACCAAGTTGGGTATCAAATATTCAGAGAAACATCTGGTGCTCAAGTACCATGGTGCTCTACATAGATACATCTAGACTGAAATGGAATTTCTAGACATCTCATCCTTGGGTGCGGCCTACCGATATGCTGTCAAAATTGAGCAGAAGCTCAAACAAAAGACGCAGCAATTCGGGCCTGGGAACCCCTCACAACAAAAGCCAGTAAAGGGAGGCACCTACCCACAGAACAAAGGACAGAGAAAATATGGAAAGTATCAGGACAACCATTCCAAGCCACAAGAAAAGAAGGACATCGTAAAGACAAAGAAAGATACCAGGAAGTGGTGTAACTTCCATAAGAGCCCTTGGCATAACACTGTTGACTACCGCTCAAAGCAGTCCTTGGTGGCCAAAGTAAAATCCTTTGAATCAGATGTGGATTCTGACTCTAATCCATAACCAGAAAGGGGAAGATAGATCATTGACATGGAACCCAGTGCCACCGTTGCTACCACCAAGCTCCAGCCTAGTGAACCAGACGAGCCAGAAGAAGGAGAGCGCCTCTTCCATTCACAAATGTGGGTAAAAGGAACCCTGTTGCACTTCATCGTTGATAGTGGGAGCCAGAAGAACCTCATGTCAGCAGAGGTTGTCAAGCAGTTGGCCCTGCCGACAACACTACACCCACAACTCTACACCATTGGATGGCTCCACCAAGGAAGCGATCTTCGCATCATCCAACAATGTCGACTATCATACGACATCAAGCCCTTCAAAGACGAGGTATTGTGTGATGTTTCTCCTCTTGAAGTTTGTGATGTTCTTTTGGGCCAACCTTATTTATGGAAATGTCATGATGTATATGAGTCTAGGCCTCATAGTGTTATTCTTACTTTGAACAGGAAATTGTACAGGATACCCGAGGCAGTCCCACCTAGTGCTATTTCCTTGATCTCTGCTAAGCAATGCAAGAAGGTCATCTATCAGATGGGGAAGTTTGTCTTCTTCGTGATTTTCTCTCAGAATAAGAAAAAGATCACAGCCACATCCAGGGTCTCTATGGATGACCTCCCCACACAGTAGAAAAAAGTAGACAAGGTTGTGGAAGCATACTCAGATATCTTCTCCTCACCTACCGGGGTACCTCTGCACTACCAGGTCAAGAACCCCATCGATCTGACCCCCGACGCACCACTGCCCAATGGTCCAGTCTATCGTCCCTCTATGTTAGAGAATGAGGAGATCAAGCGACAGATCCAAGAGATGCTCCACAAGGAGCACATCCGTCCCATCTCATCACCTTGGGGGAGCCCAATCGTGCTGGTACAGAAGAAAGATGGAACCTGGCGACTCTGCATTGATTACCGGGCTCTGAATAAAATCACAGTCAGAAACTGGTACCCAATTCCTTGAATCAACGACCTCCTTGATCAACTCACAGGGGGTAAATAATTCAGTAAGATTGATCTGAAGTCTGGCTACCACCAGGTTCTGATAGAACAAACAGATGTATGGATGACTGCCTTCAAGTCAAAGGAAGGCCTTTTTGAATGGTTGGTCATGCCCTTTGGTTTGAAAAACGCGCCAGCCACTTTCATGAGGTTGATGGATGATATCCTGCGACCATTCACCAATAATTTTGTAGTGGTTTATCTTTATGACATTCTCATTTATAGCAAGACTTGGGTCGAACACTTGCAACATATTCAGCAGGTTCTGCACACCCTGCGATAGCATAAGCTATAAGCCAACTTGGAAAGATGCTCCTTTGGCATGGACAGGGTCCATTACCTGGGCTACATCATCGATCAGCATGGCGTACATGTGGATCCAGCCAAGATCTAAGCCATCCATGACTGGCCAACCCCAACCACACTCACTGAGCTCCAGAGCTTCTTGGTCCTTGCCAATTTCTACCATAGGTTCGTGTTTGGATTCTCCCATATTGAATGGGCCCTCAGCCAAATAACCAGGGGCGGTGGTAAGGTGAAATTTGTGTGGGGGCGGCCCCAACAATAAGCGTTCGATGATTTGAAGTAGTGCTTATGCTCAGCCCCAATACTTTCACTCCCATACCTACAAAAACCCTTTCAGATCGAGACAAATGCTTCCGACTATGCTGTGGATGTCGTTCTCATTCAGCATGGCCACCCCGTGGCCTATCATAGTGAGACATTATCAGATGTTTTTCGTAAGTACCCTACTTACGACAAAGAAATGTACTCCATTGTGCAAGCCTGCCACCAGTGGAGACAATACATTCTTGGGAAGGAGACTATCATCCACACTAATCATAAGCCATTGCATCTCATGCAGACACAAGGAAAATTGCAGAATGACCGCCATCAAAAGTGGTCCACATACTTGCAACAATTTCAGCTCAACATCAAGTACAAAACAGGAAGCACCAATCACGTCGCTGATTGCCTCAGTAGACCACCAGTCGCGGCACTCACCATGGTGCTAGACTCTTGTGGCCATGAGACCTCTGGATGGCCCCAACTCTACAAGACAAACCTAGACTTCACCACCACCTACCAAATGTTGGGGGCAAACACAACTGTCGATAATTTCCATATTCAGGATGGGTTGTTGTGTCGTCTGGGCCATATTTGTGTCCCATCAAGCGAGAGAGAAAAGATGATCTGGGAAGCCCACTACAGTCGGGTGGCAGGACACTTCGGCATCGAAAAGACAGTGGTGATGCTACAGAAACATTTCTACTAGCCGAAACTTCAGTAGGAGGTCAGCAAGTATATTAGGTCCTGCACTGCCTGTGCGATTGCCAAACCAACCACTAAGAAATAGGGCCTGTACAACCCTCTTCCTACTCCTGACAGGCCATGGGAATCCATCTCAATGAACTACATGTCGGGCCTCCCATCCACCAAGCGGGGAAACGATTGTATTTTTTTGGTTGTTGATTGCTTTTCTAAGATGGGGATTTTGGTTGCCTGGAAGAAGAACATCACGGCAGAGGCCACTGCCAAGCTCTTCTTTGAACAAGTTTGGGTACATTTTGGAATCCCACAAACCATTGTCTCAGATCGGGATAGTCAATTTCTCAGCACATTCTAGTCGAGCCTCTAGTCACTGCTGGACACTAAGCTCACCAAATCCATGACTTTCCACCTGCAGACAGATGGCCAAACCGAGGTCGTAAATCGAATTATTGTGCATATCCTTCGCATGTATAATTCACAACACCCTCACACATGGGATGAGAGTCTCCCCTATGTCCAACATAGCTACAACCGAGCCCTGCATAGCTCAACCGGCCACAGCCCCTTTCAAGTGGGGTTGGGATTCCAACCATTGGGTCCCATAGATGTTGCACTTCCCCTTGCGGTCACCTCGACCGACTCATCTCTTTCTCTAATTGAAGCTGAAAAATCCACCCGGTTCATTGAGCAGATACATCACATCCGCCAACAGGTTCAGGATATCCTACAGAAGTCCAATGACAAGTACAAATAGTGCCATGATCAACATCAGGTGCCACATAAGTTTCAGGTGGGCGACAAAGTTTGGTTTCACTTGCAGAAGGAATGCCTTACAGGACCCCATCGGAAGCTTCACCCACTCCATTATGGGCCATACACCATCACCAAGGCCATGGGGGATAATTCTTTTCAACTGAACATTCCTCCTTTCCTTGGTCTACACCCATTGTTCAACGTGGATCTCCTTCGCCCTTATTTTCCACCATTATTGGACACCTCAACAGTAGTAGAAAAAATGACACCAACTGAGCTCAACCCTGACTACATACAACATAAATCCAATGATCATATTGTGGACACACAGATCAAGGGAACTTGACAACAAAGGATCAAGCTTTATCGAGTCGTCAAAGCAGGGAAGCTCCTGCACCAAGGCAAGTGGCTCACCCGGGGCCAGATTTAGCAGAAATTTCCTCATCTTATGGGGGACCTCAACGCAATGGATACCATTGCTTCCTAAGGAGGGAGGATTGATCCATATGGATATCAGTTTCCACCCACCTTTTCCAACTGGCTCAAAACAGTTTTCTGGCAATTTTGGCAACTTACTATTTTTTAGCAGGTTTTAAGTTCCGGGGCCATTTTGAGGGCCTAAATGAAGGTTTTTCAGGATCGAGTTTCTCAATTATTTCCTATATCATTATTGAGGCCTCAAAAAGAATCTCCTCGATGATACCTTTCCAACGATCTATCATGCGCCTAAAATGGAGATCGTATGCAAAAGTTACGACCCCGGGAAGTTGATGCACTAACTTACCCAAACGGGGCCCACATGACTTTTGATGCTTCATCTCCTAGGGTTAGGTTTTTGGATGTCTAGGAATTTTGGCATTCCGGTTTATTGTAAAAAGGCCTTTAGAGCCTCATTGTAATGATCTTCTTGCGAATGAGCGCAACCGTCACATCTCTTCTCAGAGATAAGCCGCCACCATTCCTGCAAGCTTGTTTCCGCTGCATTTTACAGTTTCCGCTTATTTTTTTATTGAATAAAAAACTAGTTTTACTGTATCTCTGTTATTTTGTGTTAAGAACCTATTAATAATCTGTATTCATTTCTTTCTTCTCATAAAATCCAGATCAAACCTATTACATTCTTATCTTCGAATCTCGGAACAAACTCCCAAGTATTTTTTTTCTCAATTTGATCAAGTTCTTCATTCATAGCTCTAATCCAATCATCATGGTTGCTAACTTCATAAAAAAATTTAGGTTCAATCATAGATAGAAAAGAAATCTGAGATTGTTCCAAGTCTTTAACTAATTTCCTTCTTTTTTGAACTCCTTTATTTATATCTTCAATTATCTGATTTTCAGGATGATTTTTTCTAACAATTATGAGAGGTGGTTTTGTTTCTTTCTGTTGATTTGTGTCAACCTGAGTATTCGTATCTTCATTTGATTCAGATTCTTCCCTTTCTGATCCTTGGACCTATTCATCTTCATCTTCAACTATATCTTCCGTTCTTTGTTCAACACTTCTTACATTTCTGACAGGGGTTTCTTCATAAACTTTTATGTCGATACAATCAATCAATTTATGTAGCCTCTTATTATAGCATCTGTACCCTTTACTGTTTGTAGCATAAGCTAAGAGTATACCTTCATCAACCTTGTCATCATATTTGCCAATATTTTCATCATTATTCTTGATATAACATTTACTCCCAAAGACTTTAAAATGATTGATTGAAGCAGGTCTTCCAAACCATAGTTCATAAGGAGTCTTGTCACTGTGTGGCCTAAGATGAGCTTTGTTAAGAATGTGAACAACTGTATGGATTTCTTCCATCCAATATGTCTGAGGTATATTCCTTTCATTCATCATTGATCTTGCCATTTGCTGTACTGATCTATTCTGCCTCTTAACAACTCCATTTTGCTGTGGAGTTCTTGGAATAGTGTATTCTCGTTTGATTCCATGTTTATCATAGAACTCTTTGAAACTCTTTGAAGATCCATGAACTAAACTCTCCTCCTCTATCAGGCCTTACTGCCTTCAATATTTTTCTTGTTTGATTCTCAATCAGAGCCTTAAACACTTTGAATTTTTCAAATCTTTAGATTTTTCCTTCAAAAAGGAAACCCACATCAGTCTAGAATAATATTCAACAATAAACATAAAATAGTTTTCTTTTCTTGTACCTTATTTTCTTTATGGTCCACATAAATCCATATGTACTAACTGGAGATCTTTTTCTGTTGAAGGAAAGTTTTTAGATTTGAACTGAGTGTGAGTAAGCTTTCCTATCTGGCAAGGTTTACAAACAAAGTCATATAGCTTTGATATATTCAGAAAATCTTTTACTTCCCCATTGTTTCTAATCTTGATTATATGATCAAAATTTAGGTGTCCAAGTCTTCTATTCCATAGCCAAATTTCATCATATTTTCTTAAGTGGCATTCATCTTTTTCTTCTTTTAACACATAGACATTGTTTTTTGTTCTTATCCCTTTTGCAACCAGTTGTCCTGAATTCAAAGACTTTATTTTACAATCATTAGAAGTAAAAACAAATTCACATCCTTTATCACAAACTTGACTGACACTTAGTAGATTATGTTTCAGACCATCTACAAACAACACATCTTAAGCTTTTCCTTTGCCATTACTCAGGCTTACCATTCCTTTACCTTTTATTTTTCCTAGTGCATCATTTCCAAAAGTTACATTCCCTGATTTGTTTTCACTTAGCGTTAGACACTTACTTTTGTCTCCAGTCATATGTTTGGAACATCCATTGTCAATATATCAGGGATTCTTTTGTCTTTGGGATGATAACACTAATCTTCACTGGTCATCTTCTTTCTTCTTCCAAACCTTGAAATTTTCAGCAGTAGGATTTAGATATGGCTTATAGTTTCTTAAGCGACAGTCTGTAGCTTTATGTCCATAATTATGGAAGTTGTAACATTTTGGTTCACTGAATAACAGATCATAACAATTGTTATGCTCATAATTGTTGTTGTGTTTCACTTGTTTCCTTCTCCCAGTCATCACATGATTTATAGTCTGTGATTGTTTGTTTCTTGGTTGTCTCAATATTTGTGGTGGAAGATAACTATTCCTTGAAAAACTTGATTGTTCATGTATCTAAATCTTAAAGAACAATTTATAGCTTTGTACCCAAAGTTAGAACATAAAAACCAATATCCATAGAAAAATCCTTTGTACCTGGAAGAATACTATCTTCTTTGAGTGGGTCGATTTCTTCCATGTTGATAGTTTCTTTGATCTATAGATTCCATTCTGGTACTTTTTCTTTCATTCCTTCTTGGTGGATGATTTTCTTTCTTTGTTTGTGCAGAGTGGTTATTGTCAATGATTGTAGATTTGACAAACTTGATGGGTTCTGTATTACTTAGATGATCACTACTTGATCATTCTTCATATCCCAAGCCAGCTTTCAACTTTGGATTCCTTTGTTGATTTAGAATGGAAGTTAATTCTTCTGAGGCTTTAATACTTGACAGATTTTGGTGATACAATGCCTTAAACTTCTCCATTTCTTTTATGGTTTTTACTATCTCTTCTTCTAAGGCTTCACACCTTGATTTCGTCTCTGATAATTGTTGTTTCATAATGTCTTCTATTTTCTTTGCCTCTTCTAACTCCACTTTTAGTAGAGAAAAGTCTTCATCAGGTTTTTTATCATTCATTTTAAACTACATCAACAACCGTTTTTGTTTTCTCTACTTACATCTGAGTTTGTCAATTTCTTCCAAGGCACTGATTAATTCACCTTCCTTATCCACCAAAATTTATTCATCATCCATTTCACCTCCTAACTATTAATTATCAAGATCTCCCATGGCCATAAGCACAAAATCATTCACTTTGTCTTCAGAGGATGAATCACTATCTATGTCTTCTGAGGAGTCATCATTGTTTGCACACAAAATTTTCTTTTTACTATATTTCTTAAATATGTATTTCTTTTCATCATCAAAGTTCTGGTCCTTTTTCTAGTGAGGAAACTTAGATGAAAAATGACCTATCTTACCACAGTTAAAACATTTTAAGGGGAGATTACCTTGATATTTTCCTGATCGTTTCTTTAACCTTCTCACAAATTTTTCCTCAATATCATCTAATTTTGAATCAATATTATTGTTTTCTTTAACAATTGCTTCTCTAGTAATGGATTTATCTTTGCTAATTCTCATTTCATATGAAGTTACAGTTCCTAGGATTTGATCAATGGACAGAGTTTTTAGATCACTTAGTTCTTCTATTGCAAATACTTTTGGATTAAATTTATCAAGTAGAGATCTTAAAATCTTCTGAACTAAAAATAATTCTTCAATCTTCTCACCAAGACCCTTCATGGCATTTACAAGTTCTTCAACTCTTCAAAAATACTTGCTAATTGTTTCATCTTCATTCATCTTTAGTTGCTCAAATTTCAATCTGTATGTTTGAAGTTTGTCAACTTTTACTTTCTCATTTCCTTCATAACTGCTAATAATTTTATCCCACATTGCTTTGGCAATGTCAAGATGCATCACCTTTACAAACTCAGCTTCAGCAAGTACATTCAAGATAGCATTCATTCCCTTAGCATTAAATATAAACTCTAACTTATCATCCTTGGAAGCTATCACAACAGGCTTTATATATCTAGTCTCTACTACATCCCAAACATCAACAACTAAGGCCCTTAAGTATGTTCTCATTCTAATCTTCTAGAAGGAAAAATATGTTCCATCAAATAGAGGGGGCTTAGTGGATGAAGTTCCTTCATGAATTGTCATGTTTAAGTTTATAGATCTACCTTTAAATAAAAGCAACCCTCTCTGATACCAATTATTGAAATTACTAAGACAACTGAGAGGGGAGGTGTATCAGTTGTTACTGTGCTTAAACAATTTTAAGTCAATTAAACCATTTTTAATCTTTATCCAAGTGACCATCGATATTATACAACATATGGACAACATAAATAATGAGAATCACTCACACATAAGATATACACAGAGACAAATTTTCACTAGGAAACCCATAAAGGGAGAAAATCTCTTCTTATTTGAAATGATAGGCGGTCTTTTAAGTTTTGTACATCATCTATAATTGAGCACCAACTCAATGTGAGGCTACTACCTCTGTTTTACAAGATCCAACTTGTTTGAGAGCACCAACTCTTTGGTTTCTCTAGCACCCACTAGAAGGAAGAACCAACTCTCTGAGTGTTCCATCACCGACTGGATGGAAGAACCTACTTCCACTTATACAAGCACCAACTTGCATGCAGAAAAATCTGTGTTTTCCCAAGATCTACCCTGCCACCCTATTTTCTAGCCACAACTAGATGGAAGCTACAACTCTCAATATTCAAGAATCAACTTGAATATCAGAGGACCACATTCATCCCTAGCACCACCCTACCTCCGTGATTATAAATAAATCACTGAATAACAAACAATACAGATATATCAATTCATACCACTTCTTCACTATTCTGCAATTCTTCTCTGCTACACTATTCTTATTCTCTGTTCATACTTGGATTGAATTGTTGTCTCTTTCTATCTGTTCTTTATTTGTCCTTCTCATGCTCTTTGATATGTGCACATTCTTCTCTCTTCACCTTTTCTGTTCTATTCATCTTCTGTTCCTTATCTCTGATCTTTCTTCACACTACGCATACTGTAATTTTACCTTTCTACAGTTCAACTCATTTTTCAGTAAGAACAACCAACCATGCATAGTCACTGCATATATCTTTTATGCACTACCACAACTTTAATTACACCTCAAATCCCTAGGACAACAATGCTTCATCAATTAAAATGCCAACACTCCAAGAACCATGATTTGGTTCTGATAACTGAATCGTAACTGAACAGTTAATCATAAAGATAAATAGTACCCCCTCGATCAAATTTCCAATTAACAAGCACCGTTGGATTAAATCAGTGGGGTCTCACATTTATCCCATATGCCTTCTAGATATGACCACAAGCCTAATCAAAACGTGTTTTGCATTTTGCATTTCGACAATCCTGTGTCGAAGGGTCTCGACGCTCCAAGTTGTGATCCCTGAAATGGAGCTTATCTTCGTTCTAGCTCCTCCCTCTCATATGACCATCGGCGGTGACCACAACTTACACCAAAAGGCGTTTCACATTTCAACATTCTTGTGATGAGGCTTCTCGACACTTTTAAGTCGCGATCTCTGAAATGGAGCTTTGCCCCGATAGCTGATTCCTCTTCTCGTGACCACCATCGATGACCAAGCGCTTATCCATAAAGGGCTTTCACAATTTTTCATATCGGCGTTTCTGCCGTGAGTTGATTCCTTGAATCCTTGACTCCCGGTACCCGAAATGGAGCCTAGCTATGCTAGATCCTTCCTGCAGCCTTTGACGATGTGACCTTGTCTATGAACATGGGCCAAACCTGATCATGATTTTGCATATCGCGAGTTGGAAGGTTAAAGAATTTCCTTCCTTTGAATTTCCAGTCAGCGAAATGTTAATCCCTCGCCACATGTCCCTCTTTGATCAATGGTCAAGATATTATCACGATTTTGCAACTTCACGGGCCTTCTTCATGCCTGATAAATGGTCCACGATCCCCCTTTGATCAATGACTCAGATTAAATCGTGGTTTCACATTTCACGATTTCAAAGGATAGAGCACCTCATTTGTTTGACTTCCCAGTCAGCGAAATACCAATCGCTCACCATGTGTCCTCTGCATCCAACGTTCCACAACATACCTCGATCCAAAGGTCCAGATCAATCCTCAATCCGACGGCCCAGATCATTTCGGGATTTCTCATATTGCAAGTTCCCACACCATGCTCTGTTGACTCCCCCAATGTCCAAGTCAACAAAATTCTAGTCTCTTTCCATGTGTCCTTATTGAAGATGAATGGTCCTCCTGCTTTTAGGATTTTGTAGGCCCGCTTCATCTTGCTCGTAAATATCGTGTTGCTTCTTATGGATCCAATGACATTCGGTCTTTGGGCTCAGATCTGACGCATGAGATCTGTTCTCTTCTACTGCGTGCTCCTCCTATCTAAATTCATATTTGACGGTCATCGGGAAATCGGAATGGGATCCAACGATCATTGTTGCTCTTCACTGTTGAACTTTCCATTGCCATGCCATTATCGCTGCACTACTGATCGTGATATTTTCCATCAATGAAAAACACACATACTCTGCCTTTGTCTGAAAACATGCCAACAATGAGTGCAGAAAGAGATAGTACAATCATAACAAGCAAGGTCAAGATCAGTCACACAACGCAAATAGTTCGTCCAGTCCTATGTTTATGGTGTGTGTTGAAAATATGCCCACAATTTCCCCATTTGAATGCAATGATTCTCAAGAAAGTCCATGTGAGGCATGGTATCTAGATTCAGGGTGAAACAATCACATGACAGGAAACTTATAATTATTTTCTAGTTTGGATAAGTCAGTTCAAACTAAAGTTACACTTGGAAAATATATCTAAGTCATTGTCTTAGGTAAAGGTAGGATTATCATTTTAACTAAACAAGGAGAAAAAATAGTTATGCCTGATGTATATCATGTTGCTAGTTTAAAACACAATTTGAAGAGAACAGGACAACTGTTACAGAAAGGATATAGAATCTACATGGAAGATAATCACTATGTGATTTTGGATAGATATCCAAGGAATCAACTTATTGTAAGAATTCAGATGACAAGCAACAAAATGTTTCCATTAACATTAAATCCAGCCATGAAGAGAAAAACAATGCAATATATCTATGCACAGTCTGACACTCCATTCAAAGAATAAACTGAAGAAGTAAGTGTGTGCAACTCTAAGGAAGGAAAAGTTGGTGCACATAGTTCCAGGAAATAAGAAGATAATGGATCATAAAGGCAGACACCATTCCAATCTGAAGTGCATGATGATTTCTAACAATGAAATTTTTATCGATCAACATATTATCAACATATTAAGAAGTGCAAGGTGATTTTTAAATATTATGAAAGTCAACATATGCCTGAAATTACAATGTCTTTTGTTCGTGCAGGCTAAAATGGTCTTAAAATGATCAAAACAATTATTTTTTTGGATCATAGGTATCGGTCTCATCTTGTGCCGCATATAACGCATTTGAGAAATAGTTAAGATGAGAAAAATTTAAAGCATAAATAAGAGAAGTATGTATTATAGGATTTTGATACATGTGAAGACAAAAATAGATTAAAAATAGTAAAGAATAATAATTATATATATATATATATATATATATATATATATATATATATATATATATATATA
>ML804463.1:63954-76756 GCA_009831015.1 Picea engelmannii
AGACAAATACAAAGAGATATAGAGGCAAAGAGTGAGATATAGATAGAGAATATGATAAAAGGGGTATAGAGAGAGATAGAGATGTAGAGGGAGAGAGGGGGGAGAGTGGGGGAGAGAGAGAGTGAGTGAGAGAGAGGGAGAGAAAGAGGCAGAGAGGAAGCGAGAGTGAGGGTGAGACAATGGTATATGTAGGAGAGAGGAAGGGAGTGAGGGGTAGAGAGAGGGAGAGAAGGTGAGAGAGGGGGAGAGAGAGTGAGAGGTGCAGAGTGAGATGGAGAGAGAGAGAGATGGGGTCGAGACAAAGAGGGAGAGAGGGAGAGAGAGGTAAGGAGTGTTGAAAATATAGCTCAGAAATACACTATGTCATACTTCATATTTCAACCTCCTATTAAGATTCAACAATAAAGAAATAAACCCAATTTTGAATTATACTTAATGAGAAAAAACACTGAATGACATAGACCTGAAACTAAATCAGGAGTGGAAATCATCTAAAACAATAGACAAAATCCCACATTTGGCACCACAAATTCGGGGCAATGCCCCTTGAAGAATACACAGGAAAAATGATAGTTTAAGAAGATAATGCTTACTGAGCTTAGAGAAGCTTCATATCATAGTTTACAACAACAATTAACATCAATAATAAATTATAGAAATATGTGCCAATAGACTTCCTCGATTTGCATGCTAAAAAAACCTCATTTTCTGCAATGTACAGTCCCTTTAACAACAAATAAAACCTCAAATTTTCTTCACTTAATGATGTAGGCGTGCCCTCCAGGCATGTCCTCTCATAGGATATTTTCTCCTTTCATGGCTCGAAGGACTCAAAGGTTCTTTTATTTCCCTATCAAGAACTTTTCACCCACAGAAACTCCTCACGAGATTTCCCCTTTTCTTCTATTGGGAAATCAGACTTCGCGACTTCGCGAGGTCAATGGTCGAGTGTTGATCACTCGAATCCCTGAACCCCGATATAATTCAATGTTGACCCTTCTCCTATTGAGGTTTTCTCCTGTCATGATTTCTCTATTCGCGATACCAACCAACTTGCATCTCTGACTCCTAATACCCGATACGCTGAAACTCCGATGAGTTCACGACTTTGACTTTTCAACAACCCTTTATCTCGTCGGGACTTCGGGTTTCGCGGTATCGCGAACCCTGATGCAAATGTTTTTGGGACTTTACGTTCCACAAAACTCCAATATGATATGCCACTTTTCCTCCGGACTTAACTCTCCTGGTCCCACACTCCGGTGACCCTTTTCGAGAAATCACGTTTCACGATTTCCCGATTCTTGTTGCACTAAATTCCTTGTCTCTGGGATCTGCGAAACTTCAAACCTTGTCTTCCTTGTATTTTCAACAGGATTCCCTCTCGAGATCCATGGTTGTAATTATTTCATGGTTTCAGGGTTCAACAGATCCTCGACTCTTGGTCTCGACTCCTACCACCTGTCCACCTCACAGGCCTTCCCTTGGCCCCACACAAATCCCTTGGCTTTCAGGATATCACGTTTCACGATATCGCGATTCCTGTTGCAACAATCCACAGGACTTCGCAACTTAGGAAACTCCGATGCACGGTTTGCACGTGTAAATCCGACGGTCCCTGTGACTCGGATCAACGGCTCTGCCCCTCCTAATATTTCAACCTTTAGAGAATATGACACCGTATCTCCCCTGCACCTCTGCAAGATCTGACGGCCCATGGAATGTCGTGAATTCTCCTTGGATAATATTGACCGTCCTTCCCTCCTGATGAAATCTATGAAACGACTAAGTGTTCCTCCACGGAACTCACCACCTGCACGCAAGCTTGTGACGCTTGCTTGAACGTTCCACGGCACAAACTTCCTATTCTTCTATTGGTGATTACTCAAAGGCCCTATACCTCCTCAGCTTTCTTATAACTCCGAGTCTTAGAAAAGACTCTTGCGCGCACTCCTTGCGGTAACCTCAAACACTTCAAAGTGTTGAACTTGTTCGACTCTGCGCACACCTGCAGTAGCAGTCTCTCAATGCTCTGCTCAGAATCGCAAATCTGAGACTTAGCTTGACTACGCACTCCTTGCACGACTCCTATAAACCAATTTCACTCTTGGGCGAATGAGAACAAAAGATATCTCTTTCTGAGCCTCTGTCAACGCACTCCTTGCGGACGACTTCAACTGCACTCCTTGCAGGAATCCTTACTCAGATTGAGAAACAATTGAAACTCATTCTCACTTCCTCTCAGACTTCAAACATCAACAAGAAATCATATACACAGCATAAAATCAAATGCATAACAGGAAGGAAATATTCATGAGCATAACATTCCAAGATGCATACACAGAGAATATGAACACCATGAGGCTGAATCAATTTCCTTCTATTAATTCAAGTTATGTATATGGGTGTTCTCTTACAACTCTCTGCTTCTCTCTTGTGCTCTTTCTTCCTTAGGTTATGCTATAATGTACAATGAGGGTGTCTATATCTGTTTTCCCTCCTGCGCTCTAAAACTATCTAATCTAAGAATTAAATTCTATCTACCTACATTAACTACTTTAAATTCCTCCTATCTACTTCAGACTTGAGCGGGACGCTCAAGGTCTGATTACAATATTCAAAATATGCTTTCATTAAATGATCTCATTTATAGATTGGCGCATCAACTTCAAGGTGTTTCAAAATTTTGGGCTGGCTTGTCCAGCTGTTCATTGCCTTCCACACTGGCTCGCTTGACATGGGCGATGCTCCTGCATCATACTCCCTCGCTTGTAAAAATTCATGGGATCCTATCCATGAGCTCCCTTATGGTCTGCCCATGCTTCTGGATCTCTGCTTTATTCTCCCAGCTGGCATCTTCCACTAGATGGTCCTTCCACTTGACCAAATATTCATAGTATTCTTTCCTCCTGTTTTTCTTGCTGACTCTCTGATCCAGTATGCACTCCATCTGTGGTTTTTCTGCAACTGGCATCTGCTTTTGCCACTGAACCTCCGACTGCTCACCTTCTTCTCTTGCTTCCTCAAGTTTATATGAATATAAATTCGAGACATTGAATATCGGAGATATTCCGATCCCATCGGGTAATTCAATCTCATAATCATTCTCTCCAATTTTCTTCAAGACCTTACATGGCCCGATTTTCTTCATTTTCAACTTATTGTATGTTCCCCTCAGGAACCTTTCTTTCCTCAAGTGTGCTAGAATCAAGTCACCAACTTCAAATTAAAGTTTCCTTTTGTGCTGATCTGCTCTGCGTTTATACTCCTGACTTGAATTCTACAATCGCCCCTTCACCTGGCTATGAAGTTCCTTCATCACCTCTAGAACTCTTCTGCACTAGTGCTCCTAGTCGCCATCTGTTCTGAATCCCTTAATTCAGAAATTCCTCTCGGCTGCATGCCATATACAATCTGGAATGGACTCTGGCCTGTGCTCCTGTTCACTGAATCATTATAAGAAAATTATGCCTGTGGTAATATACTGTCCCACTAGCTATGGTGTTCCTCCACCAGGCTTCTCAGCAAGTCTCCAAGACTTTTGTTCACTACTTCTGTCTGTCCATCCGTCCGAGGATGATAAGCTGAACTAAACATCAAATTAGTTCCCATCTTCTTCCAAAATTTCCTCTAGAAATGTCCCATGAATTTTGTATCCCTATCCGAAACTATGCTTTTGGATAAGCCGTGAAGTTGAATGACTTCTTTGAAAAACAGGTTCACGATATGAGTCGCGTCACTGGTTTTCTAACATGGTATAAAATGTGCCATCTTGGAAAACCTATCCACTACCACAAAGATCGAATCAAACCCTCTTTGCATTCTTGGCAATCCCAATACAAAATCCATGCTAATTTCATCCCACAACCTCTCGGGTATGGGCAAGGGTTGATAAAAACCCGCATTCTACTTTCTTCCCTTCGAATGCTAGAAAATTATGCACCTGTTTACAAACCTCTTGACCCCTGATCGCATCCCCGACCAAAATTATGATTCGCTCAGCTTCGCGAATGTATTATCATGACCGAAGTGTTCGGCCAATCCTCCACTGTGTTTCTCTTTCAGCAAATTCTCCCTCATGGAGCAATTTGGAATACACAGTTGATTGCCCTTGAACAACAATCCTTCCTGGATAATATATTCAGCCCACTGGCTTCTATCTCTGAGAACTGGGTTCTCAACTGCTTCATATGCTTCCTTAAAATCCTGATCATCTGCGTACATGTCCCTGAGATCATCAAAACCTAACGTCTTGACTTTGAACTCCTACAACAACAAACACTTCCTGCTCAAAGCATCATCAACATTGTTAGCAGTACCAGAAATATGTTTTATCACAAATGTAAAAGTCTGCATGTATTCAACCCGCTTAACATGCCTTTGATTCAACTTTTCCTGTTGAGTCACAAACTATAATGCATGGTTATCACTATACAAAACAAATTCTTTCTAGATCCGATAGTGCCTCCACTTTTTCAATGCCTGAATGATGGCATAGAATTCCTTATCATACGTGGAGTACTTCACCTTCGCTTCATTAAGCTTCTCTCTGAAATATGCGATTGGCCTATCATCTTGACTCAAGACCACTCCTATTTCAAATCTACTTGCATCACATTTCACCTGAAATGTCTTTTGGAAATACAGAAACACCAAAACCGGTTGTTCCGTGATCTTCCACTTCAACAAATTGAAACTCTTCTCAGCCTCTTCAGTCCAGTGAAAATATTTATGTCTTTTCTTCACTGTATCCATCATAGCTGCACTAATTCCACTGAAATTCCTAATGAATTTTCGGTAGAAACAAGCCAACCTGTGAAAAATTCTCACCTCAAATGCGTTCCTCGGTGATGGCCAATTTTTAATTACCTCCACCTTATCCGGATCCATTCTTAACTCATCTGTAGATATAAAAAAACCCAAGTAAATAAGTTCTGTCTTCATGAATGAAGATTTCTTTATGTTTATCAACAACTTTTCCTGCTGTAGCTTCTTCATCACAATAGGCAAATGCTTCAAATGTTCAGCCTTTGTCTTACTGAAAATCAGTATGTCATCTAGATACACAATGACAAATTTTCCGATGAACTCCTTCAACACTTTGTTCATCAATCTCATAAAGGTACTTGGCGCATTTGTCAGGCCAAACGGAATGAATATCCATTCATACAACCCCTCGTTTGTTTTGAAGGTCTTCTTCCACTCATCACCTTCCCTCATGCGAATCTAGTGATATCCGCTTTTCAAATCAATATTTAAAAAATATTTTTCTCTGCTCAAGAAATCCATTAAATCATCCATCCTCAGCAATGGAAATCTGTACCTGATGGTTATTTTGTTAATCTCCCTTGAGTCAATACACATCCTCCAACCTCCGTCTTTATTTGGACTGAGTACTGTCAGAATAGCACATGGACTCAAGCTTTCCCTGACCAAACCTTTGTCCAACAACTCATGGACTTGTCTTTTTACCTCTTCATTCTCTTGCGGCGTTAGTCTGTACGTGGCTTTATTTGGCAAACTGGCTCCTGGTATGAGATCAATGTGATGACTCACACTCCTTATCGGTGGCAACGAATGAGGTAGTTCATCCACGACGATATCAGCGAACTCTTCCAGCAGTCCCTGAATCTCTTCTGGTAAATCATCCACTCTTGTGCTGGTCAAAACAATCCTCGGTTTCCTGACAACAACGAATTGTGGTTCTTCTTTCTTCTTTACCTCAGTAAGAAGTTCCTTCCCACTCATGAGAAGTACTGTGTTGTTCACTTCTGGTTTTACTTCCTTATCCTTGATTGGAAGCAACATATGGGTTCTCCCATTCTTCTCTAAAGTATATGTATTCATTCTCCCATCATGAATTACATTTATGTCATATTGCCATGGTCTACCCAGCAATAAATGACAAACATCCATCGGAATAACATCACATAAGATTTTATCATTATATCCACCTATCTTGAATTCAACTAAACACTATTTAGTGACATTTACCTGATGTCCCTTTTGTAGCCACGAAAATCTATATGGGCTCAGATGATCAATCGTCTCCAACTCCAGTTTCTCCACCATCTCGGTCGAAATGAGATTATATGTACTCCCACTATCTACAATGACCTTGCATACCCTGTCCTTGGTCTTGCAAGAAGTTCTAAAAAGTATGTTTCTTTGAGCTGAGCTCTCCACCTCCTTCTCCGACGTTAAGAGAACTTTTCACATCATTAGCAATCTTCCGCCTTCAGCGTCTTTTGCCTCAACATCTCACCTCTGCGCCTCGATGATGTGAGTTTCTCCTGTTTCCTTCTTATTGTCGGGACACTGATAAGACTTGTGCCCATTCTTTCCACATGTGAAGCATGTAATGACTCCACCTCTTCCCCTTCCTCTACCTCTGGTACGAGGAAAAGTATTGCCATCAGCGTAATCTCCTCTCTGCTTAGTATGTTGTCCTCTCTGCCCAACATATTGTCCATGCTGTGAACTTCCACCTCTCTCTGTTCTAGTCTGAGGTTTAATCCAGTCTTCCTTGGGATTTTGGCTTCTGTCCTGGGCAACAGATTTGCCTCTTGGATGACTTCTGCCCCTGCCTCTTTGACTCTTCTTTCAGCTCAGCTTCTCTTCCACCTTCAAAGCCATCTGATAAGCATCCTCCACCGTTCGGATGGTTGTCATGCTCATTTCGTCCTGGATATCATATCTCAGGCCATTCATATATCTGGCTACCTTCTCATCATCGCTCTCTCGATGACCTGCTTTGATGTTCAGTCTATAGAATTCCTCCGTGTACTCTTTTACTGTCATCAGCTTTTGTCTTAGGTTCTGCATTCTCCTGAATAGAGTAATTTGATAGTCTCTGGGGATGAATTTCGCCTTCATATTTACAATCATCCTGTCCCAACTTTTAATTTTCTACTTTCCCTTGCAGTGTCTGTCAGCTTGTAGCTCATCCCACCACAATGTTGCATGTCCTTTCAGTCTCGTGACATCATGCCTAAATTTCTTATCCTCTTCGACATCTTCATAGTCGAAATAAGTATCCAGAGATGTAATCCAATCTAGAAGCTCCTCTGCATCCAGGTTTCCATCATAAACTGGAATGTCCATCTTTGCCTTTGCACCCATCCTTGCAATAGCTTTAATTAATCACTCATTTGCTACATCCTCGGCTGCAACTTCCTCTTCATGCTCAGCCTCAATCTCGTCTTTGGAATCACTAAGATCCCCTGCATCGGCTGTGCATCTTTGCGTTGTCTCCATGTCTTCGAGTCTAGATCGTAAGTCACGCATTTGCCTCTCCATAACTGGATCTGTTATCTGCCTGCCTCTTCTCCTCGGGATTTCCCTTTCCTCTGGATCGGGTGATTGTCTCTCTCTCCTTGGTGGCATAGTGAATTCTTTTTCTCTGCTACAGAAAGCAAAGACTCTTTCTGTGCTTTGATACCACTTGACGCAGGTGCGCCCTCCAGGCACATCCTCTCACAGGATCCTTTCTCCTTTCACGGCCTGAAGGACTTAAAGGTTATTTTATTTCCATATCGGGAAATTTTCACCCACAAAAACTCCTCACAAGATTTCCCCTTTCCTTCTATCGGGAAATCAGACTTCGTGACTTCGCGAGGTCAGTGGTCGAGCGCTGATCACTTGAATCCTCGAACCCCGATATAAGTCAACGCTGACCCTTCTCCTATCACGATTTCTCTATTCGCGATACCAACCAACTTTCATCTCTGACTCCCGATGCCTGATACGCCGAAACTCCGATGAGTTCACGACTTCGACTTTTCAATGGCCCTTTATCTCGTCGGGACTTCAGGTTTCGCGGTATCATGAACCCTGATGCAAATGTTTTTGGGACTTTGCATTCCATGAAACTCCGATATGATATGCCACTTGTCCTCTGCACTTAACTCTCTTGGTCCAACACTCCGGTGACCCTTTTCAAGAAATCGCGTTTCGCGATTTCACAATTCTTGTTGCACTAAATTCCTTGTCTCTGGGATCTGCGAAACGTCGAACCCTGTCTTACCTGGATTTCCGACACGCATCCCTCTCGAGATCCACGGTTGTAATTCTTTTGTGGTTTTGGGGTTCAACAGATCCCCAACTCTTAGTCTCGACTCCTACCACCTGTTCACCTCACAGGCCTTCACAGGGCCCCACACAAATCCATTGGCTGTCGGGATATCGCGTTTCATGATATCGTGATTCCTGTTGCAACAATCCACGGGACTTCACAACTTACGAAACCCCGATGCATGTTTTGCACGTGTAAATCCGACGGTCCCTGTGACTCGGATCAATGGCTTTGCCCCTCCTGAGCTTTCAACCTTTAGAGAATATGACACCATATCTCCCCTGCACCTCTGCAAGATCTAACGGCCCACAGAATTTCAAAAATTCTCCTTAGAGAATACTGATCGTCCTTCCCTCCTGATGAAATCTATGAAACGGCTAAGTGTTCCTCCACGGAACTCACCACCTGCACGCAAGCTTGCAACGCTTGCTTGAACGTTCCACGGCACAAATTTCCTGTGCTTCTCTTGGTGATTACTCGAAGGCCCTATACCTCCTGAGATTTCTTATAACTCCGAGTCTTAGAAAAGACTCTTGCATGCACTCCTTGCAGAAACCTAAAACACTTCAAAGTGTTGAACCTGTTCGACTCTGCGCACACCTGCAACAGAAGTATCTCAATGCTCTGCTCAGAATCGCAACTCTGAGAGTTAGCTTTACCTATGCACTCCTTGCATGGCTCCTATAACCCAATTTAACTCTTGGGCGAATGAGAACAAAAGCTATCTCTTTCTGAGCCTTTGTCAACGCACTCCTTGCAGGAATCCTTACTCTGATTGAGAAGTAATTGAAACTCAGTCTCACTTCCACTCAGACTTCAAACATCAACAAGAAATCATATACACATCATAAAAGAAAATGCATAACAGGAAGGAAACATTCATGAGCATAACATTCAAAGATGCATACACAGAGAATATGAACACCATGAGTCTGAATCAATTTCCTTCTAATAATTCAAGTTCTGTACATGGGTGTTCTTCTACAACTCTTTGCTTCTCTCCTGTGCTCTTTCTTCCTCAGGTTATGTTATAATGTACAATGAGGGTGTCTATATCCGTTTTCCCTTTTGCACTCTAAAACTGTCTAATCTAAGAATTAAATTCTATCTACCTGCATTAACTACTTTAAATGCCTCCTATCTACTTCAGACTTGAGCAGGACGCTCAAGGTCTGATTACAATATTCAAAAGATGCTTTCATTAAATGATCTCATTTATACATTGGTGCATCAACTTCAAGGTGTTTCAAAATTTTGGGCTGGCTTGTCCAGCTGTTCATTGCCTTCCGCCCCGGCTCGCTTGACGCGGGAGATGCTCCTGCATCACTTAAGAAGTACTGTTCTTCACTAATTTTGTACAACAAGGAACTTAGAAAATTGTGCCATCCTCTTGTCTAGATTTGAGTGTCTCTATGTAGTTGTATGACCTCTAAATAAATGTTTTATGACCTCTTTTTTAACCGTTGTCAACTCAACATTTAATGTTGCAATTTCTAGAAAAGTGTGCCCTCTTCTCCAGTTGGAAATTATGTCCTCCTTCAACTCTATGGACCCTTTCTTTCTTTGAAAATCGTTCCCCTCCTATATTTGTATGAACCTCCATATTTCCCTTGGAGAATGCACCATCCTCTTGCTATTACTCTCACTTCTCCATGAGCTCAAACTGTCTCTTGATAAAAATGACTCTTCACCTTCCTGCTCAAGCTCTCCTCAAAGTGTGCACCCTCTCTCTCCCTCATGAGTTTCCTTTAAGAAATTTTGAAATGTAACTCTTATAACCCTTGATCTCCCTTAAGTGACTCTTCAAATTCCCTTGAGATCAACGATCAAGAATTAATCATTCGTTGAGGTCACTTAATTCACTAAAGTGACCCATAACATCATAAAGTCACTTTTACATTTAAAAATTAAAATACCCAACTTTACTAAATCATTTTATAAAGTTACTTTATAAAAACAAATTATAAAGTCACTAGGGAGAAATGTGCTTGGTCACTTCCGCATGCTGGGCACCATCTATGGAGAAGTACCTCTGAGCTACCAATTCTAACACTCCCTCTTAGTGAGAGATGTACATTTGGTCTTACCACCAAAATCCATCTCCAACTCATCAGCTTCCATAGATCCTCCTCCTGTGCTAAAAGTATTTGCTCCCTCTGAATAGGAAGCCACTACTCCCACTGCACTAGAATCCTCTG
Organism: Picea engelmannii; assembly: GCA_009831015.1. Classification (NCBI taxonomy): domain Eukaryota; kingdom Viridiplantae; phylum Streptophyta; class Pinopsida; order Pinales; family Pinaceae; genus Picea; species Picea engelmannii. The sequence continues at coordinate 74,227 of ML804463.1, forward strand.
CTACTACCTCTGTTATTCCACGAACTGAAGACATGTACCAAGGAGACTTCACACTCTCCTTAATATCCATATATGTCGAATCATGCATGTTGAGTGCTGAGAGAGTCCCGAAAGAGGATTGAGTCCCCGATATCAACTCTCTCTCCTGTGCAACCTTCTCACTCTCTAACACAGAATCTAAATCCATAAATACACTAGACCCCAACAAAGGTTGAACCAACAACCTATACAACCTCTCATACCAGACACCAAGCATCACTGTTGTGTCTGGAGTAGCTCCCTCTGGATATAGAAATACCCTACCATAGTAGAATTCCACTCCAAATCCATCAACCTCCAGAGCTGGCACTGAGAGTAAGTTAGCCATCATCTCTGGAACATGCAATACTCCGACAACCTCTAGAAAGACTCCTGACTCTAGCTAGAATATAACACTTCCAACCACCTTCACTGCAAGGTTTGGGCCAATACCAACACCCACACAATAGTCTGATTCTATTTCTGAAAGACTTAGGAACACTAACCTCATCCCTGTCATATGTCGGAAAGTTCCACTGTCCACAGACCACACTTCAATGTCCTCGAACACTAGGAAACCATTTCCCAAGGGACCAATAATGAGAGAAAAGTCCCTGTCATGTCTCTTAACAAACTCTGCAATCTTTTTTGATGCTGACACCTCTAGTTCCGACTTCTCTTTCTTGTTCAGAAACTGACTAGTGTAGTGGTTAATCTTGTGACATGCAAAGTATATCACCTTTCTCATGTCTTTCTTCTTCTCATTTCCATTTACCAAAAGAGAAATGTTATTGTTGTCTTCACCATTCAATGCCTTTTCCTAAGACCCCTAGCAGATATCCTCTTGTGTAAAGTCATCCCACAATCATCCCCAGTTAGGGAAATTCTCTCTCCCCACCATGAACTTCATGAAAACCTCCCACTCCTTGGTGAAGCCTTTGAGGGCTATCCACACAAACTTTGAGTCTAGGCTTCCTTCACTTAATCGGATCTGACAGAGGTACTAGCATGATGATATTCACAAACAACCACAACTAGTTCTCCTAGAGAACCCTTGTGATTTGAACCTTCCACTACAGTTAGTTAGAGATCCCCTCCAACCTATCTTCATATCTAAGTCTGGAATTCATCTTTTTCCATATGAAAAAGAACCTCTTATTTCCCCTTCTTCCAAGAAAATGCCCCAAAAAATCACTTGTTGTCCCAAATTCCAAAGTTGCCCACTGAAACTCAAAGCCCTAGCTCTGATACCATGTTCAAAATATAGCTCAGAAATACACTCTGTCATACTTCAGATTTCAACTTCCTATTAAGCTTCAATAGTAGATCAATAAACCAAATTATGAATTGTACTTAATGAGAAGAAACACTCAATGACATAGATTTGAAACTAAATCAAAAATGGAAAAAATTTATAATAGCAGGCAAAATCACACATTTGGCACCATAAAAGTTGGGCAATTCCCCTTGAAGAATACACAGGAAAAATGACAGTTTAAGGAGATAATTCTTATTGAGCTCAGATAAGTTTCATATGAGAGTTTGCAACAAAAATTAACAATAGCAATAAATCCTAGAAATATGTGCCAACATACTTCCTCGATTTGCGTGCTAAGAAAAACACAGAACATACCTCATTTTCTGCAATGTACAATCCCTTTAACATCAAATACAACCTTGAATTCTGTGGACTTAAGCAATATTGTTCTACACTAATTTTGTACAACAAGACACGCAGAAAATCATGCCATCCTCTTGCCTCGATTTTGGTGTCTCTATGCATCTTTACGACCTCTAAAATAGTGTTGTATGACCTCTTTTCTAATCGTTCTCAACTCAATGTTCAATGCTACAATTTCTGGAAAAGCGTACCCTCTTATCATCTTGGAAATTATGTCCTCCTTCAGTTGTGCATACCCTCTCCTTCCTTGGAAATCATGCCCCTCCTCTATTTGTACGAACCTCCCTCTTTCCCTTGGAGAATGTGCCCTCCTCTTGTTGTTACTCTCACTTCTCCATGAGCTCAATCTCTCTCTTGAGAAAAGTGACTCTTCACCTTCTTGCTCAATCTCTCCTCAAAGTGTGCGCCCTCTCTCTCCCTCATCAGCTTCCTTTAAGAAATTTTGAAATGTAATTATTTTAACCCTTGATCTCCCTTGAGTGACTCTTCACTTTCCCTTGAGATCAACAGTCATGAATTAATCATTCGTTGAGTTCACTTAAGTCACTAAAGTGACCCATAACATCATAAAATCACTTTTACATTTAAAAATTAAAAGACCCAACTTTATAAAATCACTTTATAAAGTTACTTTATAAAAACATATTATAAAGTCACTAGGGAGAAATGTGCTTGGTCACTTTCACATGCTAGGTGCCGCCTATGCAGAAGTACCTCCGAGCTACCAATTCTAACAAAAAGTGAGAGATGGAAACAAGGAGAAAGTGAAAGAGGTGAAAGGGTCGGGGGGGGTAGAGATGAAGCTGTGTGTGTGTGTGTGTGTGTGTGTGT
>ML804463.1:82874-102039 GCA_009831015.1 Picea engelmannii
CAGTTGTGTATTATATTTTTCAATGTATTAATACCTTTTCTTGCATTCCCAGGTTGAAGGTATTTTAGTTGCAGCCAATGTGTACTCGACCTCCTTTGAGCCTATATGTGAAAAATTCCATTCTGCATGTTTTTCCTCTGCTTTGATAAGTGATGATATGATTTATTGTCTGTGATGCGTTGAAAAATGTCCATATATTTATGGACATTGCGTCAATGGTGTTATTCGAACTGTGGACAACAAAACCGTGCACTATACGATTAGGAAGCCTCTCTTACAAAATGTGCTTCCTGAGTTGGCAGAGTTGTCGTATGAAATGTATCTACAGAAAAAGGCAAGTAGTGTCTACATGTTGTGGCAACTTCGGATACAAAGAAAATTCACCTTAAATGAGGACAATGCAATTTTTCATATCGACTGAAGAAGGGGAAAAAAAATTATATCAAACTTTAGGAGGAAACAAAAATACCTCATGTCTCTCTGTAATATTTGTTCAACATCTAGATGAAAGTTCATTTCAAGAGAAAACAAATGCGGTGACATCTTTTCTTTGTATATCAAATTGTTTGGTGCAAAGGTCGATGGCTTCTGCTCTATGGAACCTTCTGGGAACTTGCTTGTGGGATGTTTAAAGTATGGTTGGTTCTTGGTTATCTTCTTTGTCTGTCAATTTGTATACCATGGAACTCCAACTATTCTTTGGAGGACATAGAACAATATAATTGAATTCTTTTAGCCAGCTGGTACGCAGATCCGCCTGATAGTTTCTATGGCGCTATGACGCAAATATACTATGTGACTTGCTTTAGCAAATTTCCTTGATCGATGAACTTGATCAAATTATTGTTTTGAAATAATTTGAAATCAACGAATATATAGTGTGCGAAGTGCAACTGTCCTATCATACCAACAAGAGGCTCTTAAAATTCAAATTGGTTGTTGTTTTCACATTTTTGCTTATTCGATGAACTTGGTAAAATTAATATCCTAGAATAATTTGAAATTAACGAATATATACTGTGCGGAGTGAAATTGGTCTATCATATGAAAAAGAGGGCCTTAAAATTCAAATTGGTCCTTGTTATGCTTGCGATGATAGAATTTAAAAAAAAAATTATTTTGTTTCCTTCATTTTTAAAAAATAAGCGATTTACATCATTTAATAATTTATTGTAATTCACTCGTACAATAACAATAGTTAATATTAATATTTTAGTATTTGAAAATAATGTTTTTAGATGAAGTTAGATAGGATGAGCATCGCTAAACAATTGAAATATTTAACTCGCCATACGTGGAGTCCGCAAGTCCACCTGTAAATTTGTATATCACGAAAGTTTGGGTGATATTTGCAGGACAAAGAACAAAAGAGACTCAAATTTCAGCCTGCCAGGCCGAGAACCCATGATCCAAAAAGTGCCCAAGTATGGAACGAGGGATCAACATATGCTCTTTAAAATATCTTGTCCATACTTTGTAAAAGTACATGTTTACTATGTATTGCTCGTTTGTCGGAAAACTTTTATATCAGTCACTCGACCAGATTGTACAAACTTTCTCGTCTAATTAAATTCTTCAATATAAAATATATTATTAATAATTTAGTATTGAAAATAATGTTTTTAGATATGTTAGATAGTTGATAGGGATTAGCATCTGTAAACAATGGAAAACTTGAACCTACCAGCCCTCAAGTCCATCTGTCAATCTGTATATCACGGAACTTCGAGTGTTATTCGAATGACAAGGAACAATGAAACGACAATGAGCTAGGAAGCCCACATGTACGTTTGTCAATTTGTATATCACGGAGTTGTTTGTGGTGTTTGTACAGTGCGGAACAATAGTGGCCCAATTTTCAGCGCGTGAGCCCCAGAGACCCGATAATTTTTTTTTGTTAAATATGAAATTCATACGAGATCGCCACGGGACAATAAAGTGCAATGTTCAACCAACCAGCGTGAGTCCGCCTGTCAATTTGTATATCACGGGATTCTGGGTGCTATTTGTAGGAGACAAAACAACAGAGACTCTATTTTCATCCCGCCAGGCTGTAAACTCGCGATCCAAAAACTTCCTAAGTATTGAATGAGGGATCCTCATATGCTGTATAAAATCTCATTCCATACTTTATATAGAGACTATGTCCACAAGTTTGTGTGTCAATTTGTATATCACAAAAGTTTAGGTGTTGTTTGTAGGACACAGAACAATAGATACTTAATTTTCATCCCTCCAGGTCGTGAACCTGCGATCCAAAAAGTGCTTAAGTATGGAATGAGGGATCCACATATGTTCTAGAACAATGTCTTTGTACATGGCAGAACAATAGAGGCCCAATTTTTAGCCCGCCATCCCCAGAGCCCCCGATAAAAAAAAGTCGCTAAATATGAAATTTGTACGGGATCTCTATGGGACAATAAAAGTGCAATGTTTAGCCAAACAACCTGATTACACTGTCAATTTGTATATCGCGGAAGTCTGAGTGCTATTTGTAGGAGAGGGAACAATAGAGATTCTATTTTCGGTCTGCCAGGCTGCTAACCCGCAATCCTAAAACTACCTAAGTATGGAATGAGGGATCCGCATATGCTGTATAAAATCTCATTCCATACTTTATATAGAGACTATGTCCACAAGTACGTGTGTCAATTTGTATTTCGCGGAAGTCTAGGTGCTCTTTGTACGGCACAGAACAATAGATACTTAATTTTCAACCCGCCAGGTCGCAAACCCACGATCCAAAAAGTTCCCAAGTATGGAATGAGGGATCCACATATGTTCTAGAACAATGTGTTTATACAATGCGAAACAATAGAGGCCCAATTTTTAGCCTGTGAGCCCCAAAACCCCCGATTAAAAAAAAATGCTAACTATGAAATTCATACGGGATTGCTACGGGACAATAAAAGTGCAATATTTAGCCAACCAACTTGAGTCCACCTGTCAATTTGTATATCACGGAAGTCTGGGTGCTATTTGTAGGAGACAAAACAATAGAGACTGTATTTTCGGTCCACTAGGCTGCGAACACGTGATCCAAAAAATGCCAAGTATGGAATGAGGGATCCGCATACGCTGTATAAAATCTCATTCCATACTTTATATAGAGACTATGTCCACAAGTCCGCGTGTCAATTTGTATATCATGGAAGTCTAGGTGCTCTTTGCAGGACACAGAACAATAGATAATTAATTTTCAGCCCACCAGGTTGTGAACCCGTGATCCAAAAAGTGCCCAAGTATGGAATGAGCGATCCGCATATGTTCTAGAACAATGTGTTTGTACAACGCAAAACAATCGAGGCCCAATTTTAAGCCCGCCATCCCCAGAGCCCCCAATAAAAAAAAATCACTAAATATGAAATTTATATGGGATGGCTATGAGACAATAAAAGTGCAATGTTCAGCCAACCAGCCTGAGTCCACCTATCAATTTGTATATCGCGGAATTCTGGGTGCTATTTGTAGGAGAGGGAACAATAAAAACTATATTTTCGGCCCGCTAGGCTGCGAACCCGCGATCCAAAAACTTCCTAAGTATGGAATGAGGGATCTGCATATGCTATATAAAATCTCATTCCATACTTTATATAGAGACTATGTCCAAAAGTCCGCGTGTCAATTTGTATATCGCAGAAGTCTAGGTGCTCTTTGTAGGACACATAACAATAGATACTTAATTTTCAGCCCGCCAGGTCATGAACCCACAATCCAAAAAGTGCCCAAGTATGGAATGAGGGATCCGCATATGTTCTAGAACAATGTCTTTGTACATTGTGGAATAATAGAGGCCTAATTTTCAGCGTGCCAACCCCAGAGAACCCGATAAAAAAAAATCGCTAAATATGAAATTCATACCGGATCACTATGGGACAATAAAAGTGCAATGTTTAGCCAACCAGCCCGAGTCCACCTGTCAATTAGTATATCGCGGAAGTCTGGGTGCTATTTGTAGGAGAGGGAACAATAGAGACTCTATTTTCGGCCCACCAGGCCGAGAATCCTCAATCCAAAAACTACCTAATTGTGCAATGAGGGATCGCATATGCTATATAAAATCTCATTCCATACTTTATATAGAGACTATGTCCACAAGTCCGTGTGTCAATTTGTATATCACGGAAGTCTAGGTGCTCTTTGTAGGACACAGAACAATAGATACTTAATTTTCAGCCTGCTAGGTCGCAAACCCATGATCCAAAAAGTGCCAAAGTATGGAATGAGGGATCCATATATGTTCTATAACAATGTGTTTGTACAAAATGGAACAATAGAGGCCCAATTTTCAGCCTGCGAGCCCCAAAACCCCTGATAAAAAAAAATTGCTAACTATGAAATTCATATGGGATCACTATGGGACAATAAAAGTGTAATGTTTAGCCAACCATCTTGAGTCCACCTCTCAATTTGTATATCAGGGAAGTCTGGGTGCTATTTGTAGGAGATAGAACAATAGAGACTCTATTTTTGGCCATCCACGCTACGAACACGTGATCCAAAAACTGCCTAAGTATAGAATGAGGGATCCACATATGTTGTATCAAATCTCATTCCATACTTTATATAGAGACTATGTCCACAAGTCTGTGTGTCAATTTGTATATCACGGAAGTCTAGGTGCTCTTTGCAGGACACAGAACAATAGATACTTAATTTTCAGCCCACCAGGTCACGAACCCGTGATCCAAAAAGTGCCCAAGAATGGAATGAGGGATCTGCATATGTTCTAGAACAATGTTTTTGTACAACACGAAACAATAGAGGCCCAATTTTCATCCCTCCATCCCCAGAGCCCCCGATAAAAAAAAATTGCTAAATATGAAATTCATACAGGATCGCTACGGGACAATAAAAGTGCAATGTTCAGCCAACCATCCTGAGTCCACCAATCAATTTGTATATCGCAGAAGTTTGGGTGCTATTTGTAGGAGAGGGAACAATAAAGACTATATTTTCGGCCTGCCAGGCCGCAAACCCATGATCGAAAAGCTGCCTAAGTATGGAATGAGGGATTTGCATATGCTGTATAAAATCTCATTCCATACTTTATATAGAGACTATGTCCAAAAGTCTACATGTCAATTTGTATATCGTAGAAGTCTAGGTGCTCTTTGTAGGACACAGAACAATAGATACTTAATTTTCAGCTTGTCAGGTCGCGAACCCATGATCCAAAAGGTGCCCAAGTATTGAATGAGGGATTTGCATATGTTCTAGAACAATGTGTTTTTACAGTGCGGAACAATAGAGGCCCAATTTTCAGCCCGCGAACCCCAAAACCCCCCATCAAAAAAAATTGCTAACTATGAAATTCATACGGGATCGCTACGGGACAATAAAAGTGCAATGTTCAACCAACCAACCCGATTCCACCTGTCAATTTGTATATCATGGAAGTCTAGGTGCTATTTGTAGAAGACGAAACAATAGAGACTCTATTTTTGGCCCACCCGACCGCGAACCCGCGATCCAAAAAGTGCCTAAGTATGGAATGAGGGATCCGCATATGCTGTATAAAATGTCATTCCATACTTTATATAGAGACTATGTCCACAAGTCTACATGTCAATTTGTATATCACAGAATTCTAGGTGCTACTTGTAGGACACAAAATAATAGATACTTAATTTTCATCCCACCAGGCCACGATCCCGCGATCCAAAAAATGCCCAAGTATGGAATGAGGGATCCGCATATGTTCTATAACAATACAAATGCAATGTTCAGCTAATAATCCCATAGGTCCTCCTTACAATTTGTATATCACGGAAATCTCGGTGCTATTTGTAGAACACAGAATAATAGAGACTCTTTTTTCAGCCCACCAGGCCGGGAACCCGCGATAAAAAAAGTGCCTAAGTATGGAATGAGGAATCCGCATATGATCTATAAAATCTCATGTCTATACTTTATATAGAGACTCATCTCCGCAAGTCCCACTGTCAATTTGTATATCACAGAACTGTAGGTTCTATTTGTAGAGCACAGAACAATAGATACTCAATTTTTAGCCTGCCAGGCTGTGAACGCGCGAAACAGAAAGTGCCCAAGTATGGAATGAGGGATTCACATATGTTCTATAAAATATCATGTCCATAATTTATAAAATTACATGTTTACTATGCATTTCTCATTTTTCGAAATACTTTTATATCACTCGGCTGACCAAATTGTACCAACTTTCTCGTCTAATTAAATTTTTCAATATAAATATTTAACAGTAATAATTTACCACAGGTTAGCTTATGAATTTGTATATCGCGGAATTTTCAGTGTTATTTGTAGAGCACGGAACAATAGATGCCCAATTTTTTGCTCGCCATCCTGAGTACCCCCGATCCAAAAAAGTGGTTAAATATGGAATTAATACGGAATCGCTAAGGACAAAAAAAGTGCAATGTTGAACCAACCAACCCACAAGTCTGCCTGTCAATTTGTGTATCGCAGAAGTGTAGGTTCTATTTGTAGAACACGGAGCAATAGAGGCTCATTTTTCAGCCCGCCAGGCCGAGAACCCGCCCGTCAGGCCGACAACCATCGACCCTTCATGTCTCCTAGGTATATCTTCTGTCATTTTTCTTTTGTAACCCACCCGATTTCTTTCCATACTTTGGTATTTATTGGAATCGATTTATCCATCACCACTGCCTTCATACTTGTTTTTAGATATGTAATAATTAATCTTTAATGCTAGTACCATCCTGCAACAACTGTTAAAATTGTCATTAGTGTCCGGAAATCTGGAGAAGATTTGTCATTAGTACGAATTAAACTAAGATTTCCACACAAGCATGTTATCCTTTCCAAGTATTCATTTCAAATGCGACACAATCTTTTTTTTTTGTGTGCCAGTGGGTTGGTGCTTTTAAGAAATTTCTGATTCTTAATCTCTTTTCTCCGTCACTACCACCTTCACACTTTTTTCTAATTGTGAAATTAGTGAGATGTGATGGTCACAACTCATTCTGCACGAAACCTGGAAATTTTCATTGATCAACGAAAGGATAGAGGAGATATTCCATTGATATACATTAAACCATAATTTGCGGAGGCTTATATTATCCCTCCCCGATTTTCATTTCAAACATCGTCTCGAGCAAATGAAAATTCTTAATAACTTATGGAAGCATTTCTCTCCACATACAGTAAACACATTGGGGCATAATGGCCAGAGGTTCCACTATTCCAGGGCATATTCTTACTATTCATCTCCCTCCACCCAGCAGAGAAAAAGGAGATGGTCCCTTGGTACACCGAGAGATATATTTCAAGACAAAAAATTCCATGGAAACCCTGGCTTCTCAGAGAACCTACCCAATTGCAGTCATGGCTATCGCAGAAGTTGATGCCATGAATTCCGATCCGGAAGAAGATGATGTGATGGACGATGATAAAGAAATGGATGATGGCAATGTAGAGAATATTCCCACTCCTGGGCCCAAATTGAAATCAACCATAACGAAGGGACCTTCCCAGCTCGGTGATCACATTCATGACAACACCAAAAGGAGTTTCAGAAAAGAAACCGATGGTGAACGCAACAATCGCTTTGCACCACAAAAGTAGGAATTCCATAGTTCCAAATTAGTTCGTTCTGGGTGGAAGAGTTTCATTGTAAAGCAATGATATGTTGATGCTCCCAGAGATATATTTCAAGCCAAAAAAATATTGTTTAACATTTTCGAGCATCAGGTCCAGAACTCTCGCTGTTGCAACACATTTTTCTACTTGTCATCTCTTTCTGCCCAGAATGGACTAATTTGGGCCTATGGAATTTCATGTGCAAGCTATGCGACTGAATTATTTTGGACCATGTAGAGGTGGTTTCAACAAATGGCTATTCCATTTGCCCTGCAACCATTTTCGTCTTCTTCCTCAGGGAAATCTTCTGAAAAATATCAATTTTAGCAGAGGATGATTCATCGAGGAGAAAACTCCTAGGATATTTCATACTGTGGAACCCATGCCTGTGTTTGTCGTAGAAACCTTCAATGTTTTGGCCTGAAGAATGGGGTCCAATTTCTAATCATAGATGTACAATACTCGATGTTTTTCTTATTCTTTTAAATGGATTTGCTATTAATTTTTTTTTTCTTGGACTCTTCGTTGCTGCCTCTTTTATGGGTTTAATGCATGTTCTAATTTCCATGGTTCACTTCTCTCATATTTCTTCGATCTTGTGTTTACTAATACCAATGTACAATGTTGGAGCAAAATCGTTATTCTTGTTTCTAGACATGCAATTATTAAGTTTTAATGCTAACAGCCCATAATGCAAGAGGTTTAATACTTTAGTTAATATGTTGCACTGATGGATGAATGTATCAAGAACACAGTTACACCCACACATTCCAATAAAATCTAATCTTCAATAAAGCATTTGCTGACAATTAGTACAAAAGGAAGTTTAGTAGTTAAGTTGATATGTTACAGTCATGGAATAATGTATCAAGAACATAGCTACATGCTCACGTTGCAATAAAATGTAATCTTCAACAATGCATTTTTGTAGAATTAGTAGATCATGGTTTTGCAACAATTTGGCTTCTTTGAAACCAATTCGCGCTTACGAAAACTGCCTTCCACCTTTCTATTTTCCCACTATTTTATTCCCTCTAGTTTCTCTTCCTGCTTACGTAATCGTTTTTTTCTCAACAATGCATTTCTATGCATCTTCACAGATTCACGTGTTTCCAACGACCGATTACCCTTTCTTTAAATTGGCCCTCTATTGTTCCTTGTCCCACAACTGGCACCCAGAGTTCTGCCATATAAAATTGACAGGCGAACTTGTGCACTGGTTGGGTCAACATTGCACTTCTACTTTTCCATGACCTCCAAACAACATTCGTAGCTACGCTATATACAAATTGGCATATATACAAAGTTGCAACTGTTCTTAGATCATACCCTTTTCTGTATTATGATCCACCTATCATGCCCTTTTTCGTGGTGCACATTTTTGCACTGAAAACTTTCGAGAAATACAATTTAACCGTCAAGTCCTCACATATCTAGTGGAACCATTGTCACCTCATTTTGAATCCCGTCTTTCTGATTTCCATACTTCACCATTTTTTCAAATTTCTTTGGGGAATCATTGGTTTAGTGAGTTCAAGATATATTCAGTTTGTAGTTGTTGTTCCATGTGCCCGCGCCCCTTTGCAATTAGCAGTTGGCAATTATATATAAGATATTATTGCTACACATGCAATTAGCAATTTCCCTATTCTATACCTAGCCACATTGCCAAAATTCCGCAAATATATAAACCGGTTGCTGAACTTCCCCATCATGATCTCTTCCGTTTTACACATTTTGCACTCAAAAATTCTGAAACATGAAATTTCACCGTGCAACACTCGACTGTCCTAACTATCCCAGTAACCCTTTTTTGAATTCCATCCGACCGCTTTTCAGAGTTTTACATTCTTTCCTTGCTCTCCACCGTCTCCATCACCTTTTCATTTGTCTATAATAAAAGAAAATAAAAAGTTATATATATATATATATATATATATATATATATATATATATAGATATATATTGTTTGTAAATATGGAATTACTGACATTTAATTCTAATAGGCCATCATGCAGAAACCATATATATTGTCATTGGTGGGAGAAAGGCTAGAGGACATCTCGTATTCATGCGCATTAAACCAAAATTTGCGAGGGGATTATATTATCCCTTCCGAGTGTTCATTTCAAAATCATGAAATCCTGTTCACATGGCGTGGCCTTCGCACGTTCATGAAACCTCCATTCCTTAATTTCTCTTCACTGTACCCACCACCTTCGCATTTATAAATATGCAATAAATAAACTTTACTACTAACAGTTCATCATGGACCACCAATACAGATTGTCATTAATCAACGAAAGGCTCGAGGAGATTTCCGATTCATAAACATTTAACCAAGATTTAGCAAAAAGTTACATTATTCGCTCTAAATGTTCATTTAAACCATCATCTGCAGGAAGCAAACCTTCTCATAAACCTATGGCATCAACTCGGCACCATTTCTGTGGAGATACAGTGAACATCTTCGGGCGTGAGGACCAAAAATTCCACTGGTCCAGGGCATTTTCTTATTACTCAACCTCTACCGCAGAGAACCAAGTAATTTGGACCTCCGAGATTGCTCATACAAGTTGTGTCCCTGAGATTTTTGACTATAAGGACCTGGTCTCTTGGTGCGCTGATAAATTTATTGCAGAGAAAATAATTATTCCATTGCACAACCACTCTTTTGTTTCTTTGTCACCTCAGGTCTTCCACCAGATGCTGAAATTGCCTAAGCCAACATTGACGTTCAAAGGAGAAGATTGCAAACAATTCGTAGAAAAGCATAATAACGGATTGGACCTCTTGCCCGTTTTTTTGGAAAACCTGAATCTAGTTCCTAAAGATATTACAAGCATGCAGGTTAGTTCATTTAAAAATCCATTTTGTGAAATTTCCCAACTGTTTACAAGAATAACGGGACATGAGTCCACAGGTACTGTTTCCCACATGGCTCTTTATATTTTGTATTTCATAGTCAACGAACAAGCTATTTTTGATTGGGGCAGGTAAATTTCCCATGAAATATCTTCCCAATTGTCAAGGTACAAAATGGAAAAGAAATTTTATATGTCATCCTATTTAGTTTTTGCAATAGCACATTCCTGTCGATTTCTGCAACTATCTCTGTCCAAGAATGTCAACTGGGAATTCCACCTAGTAACGTTCTGGTACCAGGCCTTGTGGAAGCACAAGGATTCCCACTATTTTTATGAGTTATTTAATGGCTTCCTATCTGTTTACAAAGTTTTGTTGTTAGGAGAAGATGCTCCCTATCATAATAATTTTTGGCTCCACAGAACAACCTATTCTCCTTCCATGTCACATTACATACAAAATTTTTATTGCAGAAGTAGCACATCAATACAACTACTAGTTCTATTTGTTACAAAGGAAGAAAAAAAATAGTTCATTCCTTTGCCTTGGAAAATAGGGGAGTTCGTGTTGAAAAATGTCAACAAAATTAACGATTTTGCAGCACATTTTAGCATCTCCAACCTCAGATATGTTGAAGACATAAGAGGATTTGACCCCTATGTTATTTTTAGACAACATTTACAATCACTTGGCCTCAGCGATTGTTTTGTAAATAAACACCTGCCCAAAAATAGAGACAGTGACGGTCCTGCCTCTGATGCCGCCGACGTAGAGACAGTGAAAAGCTACACTAAATTGTACATACAACATGGGAAAGGCCCTAGTAACAAGAGTGTTCAATTCTCAAATACCACTCCAAAAAGTACGACATCCAGGAGCATCGCTCCAATGGCCCATCACAACAACAAAGAAACCCAGAGTTCTTCAAACAGAGGAGGAGATAATGACCCTCCTCACTCTAAAATTTATATTTCTCACAAGCTTCCATTAGAGAAGAAGAGAAAAAAAAATGAGGGGTAGGCAGAAGAGCCGAGAATTCAGAGTGAGAACATGGAAGTTGACACAGATCTAGATACCATGTTCCCCTTCCTTGATTAGGCTGAAGACGCCATCCACCATAGCCATCCAATGGACATATCCGTTACCCAAAATTTTGACGAAGATGAATCCTTTGTGTTCTAGAGCGCTGGTTTTGATAGCCGGAACAAAAAATTGATATTTGAGAAAAAAAATGTTAAAAATATCAAAGGCAAATTGCGTTCAAAGGTTGATGTTTCCAACATATAGCCATCCCAAATCTTTCAACTTCACACCACGACCGGAGAAGAACTTCATGATTCCATTGGACGCATCGAGACCCAGAATGCCACACTGAAGGACCGAGTCAAGGAATTGGAAGACACTTTCTTTCCTATGCCATTGCTTGCCAATCGTTTGGCAATAGCCATGCTTGGCACCCCTGCACCCAATGTAAAAGCATCCTCCACCATGCTCACATCCTGTAAAGGATATGTGGAGAAAAATATAAAAAAAATAATGGAAATGGTTACCGAGGTGTGGAAAACATCACAAACCATCGCTTCCCTTGGAACCAGGGAACATAGCTTGCTGAATCTTTTGCAATCCGAATTAAAAGATGAAGATTTTTTTTTTTTTTTAAACGGTCATCCCTTTTGGCAAGATTGTCAACAATATGACAGAAACAAAAAGAAGAGAAGAAGATATTCCATCCAAAAACCAGATCGGCCAATTGAATGCATGTTGGAAAGAAAATGTAAGGAACGTGCGTCTCATTGTTCAGTCATGTGAACAAGCCATATTGAAGAAAGATAAATTATTCACAAAGATGCCAAATATAGACTTAGCCTAGAAAACCAATGACTTTCAAGACCCCCTCTTAATCGCAAACTCCTTTCCCTTAACCAGGAAAGAGTTCAATAGATAGGTTGCTATGTTGAAGACCTTGTCTCTAGAAAAGTTTTACAACATCCTTCAATTTGATGAAGCTCATGTCCATGACTGGCTAGTCAAATATGCAGTACAGAATGAGGAAATTCATCAGGCTCTCTCTAATCTTTCTATTGACTTCCAAGAATTAGAAAATGATCTTTTCAACATCAAAACTTGGAATGAGAGGCTATATTGAAGAATGGCTCGAAAGGCAAGTGAAACAGGCCGTCAACGAAAGACAATAGGCAGTTTCCAACAGTCGTGGAGAACATCCTTGAAACCGCAGTCATCGTCGACATCAATGAAATGATATTGGCAAACAAATATCCAAATAGCTCATATGTACCCTCACTGTAAGTTTACTCATTTCATCTTTCTTTGTTTCTCAACCCAGTTATTCCACTTTCTTAAATAAATATGTATAGGCAAACACTTATACCTTTCCATTTATTTTCTTTTGCATCTATTGCACTCTATCTTCTTTTCACAATATTGTTTCTTATACATATTTCTCTAATGGTCCGCGGGAGCCCCAATCCCAGTCTACATGACAAACAGATTGAAATTCCAGTTTATATGTAACAAACTTTAATTTTTTTGTATATTTCAAAATTTGCAGTAGTATGTAAGAAACTTTTATTTTTTGACAGATTTCAAATAAAAATGCATTTAAATATTTATATGTTACAGACTCTATTCTTATCTTTTTGTATAACAAATGCATTTATTTTTTAATATGTTAGAATTTTATTCTTATCCTTCAGCAGTCTGTATAGAAAATGCATTTTGATCCAGGTGGATATCGGTGGCCACCCACCTTTTCCAAATGGCTCAAAAGAGTTTTGTGGCAATTTTGGCAATTTACTATTTTTAGCAGGTTTTAACTTCTGGGGCCATTTTGAGGGTCCAAATGAAGGTTTTTCAAGATCTAGGTTCTCAATGATAGCCAAAGGCATGATTGATCCCCCAAAATAAATCTCCTCGATGATACCTTTCCAATGAGCTATCACACGCCTAAAACGGAGATCGTATGCAAAGGTTACGACCCTGGGAAGTTGATGTACTCACTCACCGAAACGGGGCCCACATGACTTTTGGCGCTTCATCTCCTAGGGTTAGGTTTTTGGATGTCTAGGGTTTTTGTCATTCCTTCTTATTGTAAAAGGCCTTCAGAGCCTGATTTTAATCATCTTCTTGAGAATGCGAGTAGCCATCACATCTCTTCTCAGAGATAAGCTACCACCATTCTAGCGAGTCTTTCACTCTATATTTTTACAGTCTCTGTACATTTCTTTCATTAATAGAAATCGTGTATTACTGTATATATATGTTTATGGTTGCATCTATGATACATTTATGTTATATTATTAAATATCTTCGATATATCTGTGCATTTCTTTATTATATCTCTGATCTCATTTCGTGTCGAAAATAATTCGGATCAGTGGTATCAGAGCATGTTGCTCTTAATCATTTTTTCTAGTGCATGTCCTCGACGAGGTCTGAGTATAGAAAGTTGGGTCTCGAGCTTGTCTCTCTTGAAGACAATCGCTCTCGCACACCCAAGGAACTCTCAATGGTGGAAGAAAAGAAAAACGACGGAGCAGATGATCCTATCAATCTGTTGCTTGAGAAAACTCTCATGCGACAAAGGGACGAAATGATGGAGAATTTTTCCCAAATCCTTCAATGCCTTTCGATAGCATCAGGCACATCTTCATCAAGCGACCACTTTGGAGCCACCTCGCCTTTCAAGGTACAGGTTAATTTTGGTATTCCCGTATTTGAAGGTCAAATAGATGCAGATGCCCTAGATAAATGGTTAAATATGCTAGAAGGTTATTTCTTTGTTCATAATTTTTTCCAAAAGGAAAAGATCACCTTCGCACTCCTTAAGGCTCTCCATCATGTCAAACATTGGTGGGAAACTTACTGGGAGAAAAGTTCCACAGAGGAGTCTGGAATTTATGGGGCCGATCCCACTTGGGATTTTTTTGTGGATGCGGTAAAAGAACAGTATTACCCTGTTGGCAGCTATGAGGACTGGTACATGAGATGGACCACACTACGACAAGAGAGAGGCCAAGCAGTTTCAGAGTTCACCAATACCTTCCATACCTTGCGCACAAAGCTAGGTATCAAAGACTCCGAGCGACATTTGGTTTTGAAATACCGTGGGGCTCTACACAGATACATCCAGACTGAAATGGATTTTTTGGACATCTCATCACTCGGTGCTACTTTTCTATATGTTGTTAAAATTGAGCAGAAATTTAAGCACTAGAACAAACGAGAATTTAGGTCTGCAAACTCGCAACAACCAAAGTATGACAAAGACGACCCTAACAAAAAGTCTCCTGAAAACGATTCCAAGACACAAGAAAAGAAGGGTCACAGGAAGACAAAGGAAACCGGAAAATGGTGTGATTTCCACAAAATCCCCTGGCACAACACCGATGAATGTCGCTCAAAACAGTCATTGGTGGTCGAGATCAATGACAAGGAGTCGAACCCTGATTCAGAATCTGATTCTGAAAATACTGGTAAAGGACAGATCATTGACGCAGACCCCACTGCTATTGTCACGACCGCAACACATCAACCAGAAGAGCCAAAATATCCTGAAGAGGGGGAGCGCCTTTTTCATTCACAGATGTGGGTGAAGGGGACACCGCTGCATTTTATTGTTGATAGAGAAAGCCTGAAAAACCTCATCTCAGCAGAGGTCGTCAAACAGTTGGTATTGTCGACAACACCACACCCGCAACCATACAACATCGGGTGGCCTCGGAAAGGATGAGATCTCCATGTCAGCCAATGGTGTCGATTGTCATATGCCATCCAACCCTTCAAGGATGAGGTATTATGTCATGTTGCCCCACTGGATGTCTGTGATGTTCTCTTGGGCCAACCATATATGTGGAGACGTCATGTTGTTTATGAGTCTCGACCCCGTAGTGTCATTTTTACTTTGGGGGGTCATCTCTACATAATACCAGAGGTAGTTATGACTACTGTTCCACCTAAAAAGTGCCGCAAGGTAGTATCTCATACTACAAAATTCAACTTCTTCACAATCTATCAAAAGGAGAACAAAAGGACACTGCAACCACTACAGGCTTGCCCAAAGCATCTTCTATCCAATAGAACGAGGTCGACAAGGCTGCAGCGAAGTGTGAAGATTCATTCTGCACATCATCCTCTCAAGTATCTCGACTTGTTGAAAAACCTCAACCTCAACAGGTTCGTGACAAATTTCCACAAACTGAGCAATGTGACGTCTCCAGCAAGACAAGTAGCTCACCAAGATGCATATTCAACAAACGCTTTTCCCTCTCCCCCGGGAACTCAACACAATGGAGACCATTGCTTCCGAAGGAGGGAGGATTGATCTAGGTGGATATCGGTGGCCACCCACCTTTTCCAAATGGCTCAACATAGTTTTGTGGAAATTTTGGCAAGTTACTATTTTTAGCAGGTTTTAATTTCCAGGGCCATGTTGAGGGTCCAAATGAAGGTTTTTCGAGATTGAGGTTCTCAATGATAGACAAAGGAATAATTGAGACCCCAAAATGAATCTCCTCGATGATACCTTTCCAACGAGCTATCACACGCCTAAAACAGAAATCATATGCAAAGGTTACAACCCCATGAAGTTGATGTACTCACTTACCCAAACGGGGCCCACATGACTTTTGGCGCTTCATCTCCTAGGGTTAGGTTTTTGAATGTATAGGGTTTTTGGCATTCCTGCTTATTGTAAAAAGGCCTTCAGAGCCTCATTGTAATCATCTTCTTGTGAAAGCGAGTAGCCATCACATCTCTTCTCAGAGATAAACTGCCACCATTATAGCGAGTCTTTCACTTTGTATTTTTACAGTCTCTGTACATTTCTTTCATTAATAGAAATCGTGTATTACTGTATATCTGTGTTTATGGTTTCATCTCTGATACATTTATGTTATATTATTGAATATCTGCGATATCTCTGTGCATTTCTTTATTATATCTCTGATCTCATTTCCTACCAAAAATAATCCGGATCACATTTACTCTTTTATATGTTACAGACAATACCTCATCAACCATACCTGAACTGAAACCTAAACTTGTTTATGCTACATTAGCTTCCTTTGATTCTTTTATGGATTCATCCTTGGGCACATTCGATCTTTTCCAACAATCCTTCTTGAGATGCCTAGATTTTCCACAGAACCAACATTTCTGTTTACTCTTCTTGCCTCTTGAATTAGAGCTTGATGTACCCCTCTGAATTTTCCCTCTTTCTATAGATCGACCTCTGACCACCATTGGTTTTTCTCTTGAGGTTTCTTTACCAGATGTCTTCCTTATCTCCTCAGAAAACAAATATCCCACAACATTGTCATAATCAATGGCATCTATTGTGTTAAACCACACAGTTATGACCAGATGGTCCCAAGACTGAGGCAACAAACAAAGTAGCATAACTTCCTTGTCCTCATTTTCAAACTTTACTTCCATATTAGTTAATTGACAAATCATAGTTTTGAAAAAATTCAAGTGATCAACAATTTGCATGCCTTCTTTCATCCGAAAGTTGTACAACTCCCTCTTCAAGAAGATTCTATTTGAAAAATTCTTTGTCATATGCAGACTCTCTAGTTTGGTCCACAAACCTATTGTTGTCATCTCTTCAGCGATGTTAAACAACACCTCATATCCCAAACAAAAACGAATAGTACTAAGGGCTCTTGCATCTATATCCTCTCAGTCCTCGTCTGACATGCTTTTTGGTTTCTTTGACTTTCCAACCAAGTCCTTTTGCAATCCTTGTTGCACAAGAAAATCTCACATCTTTAGCTTCCATAGCGCAAAGCTATTATTACCACTAAACTTTTCCACCTCAAACTTGGAACTCTTCACTTTCTCCATTAGCAAAAACACTCCAAAAACCCACTGCTTATAAAATTTTTATGAGGGTAGCCTACGACGATTAGGAATCGTCGAACTTTGTCAAAGGATAGCTTGCGACGAATTGCACACAAATTGCCACACCTTTCCAAACTACAACCTATGATGACATCGCACTGTGTACTATGTAGTGCCTACGACGATTCCAAAATTTTCACAATTTCGAAAGTGTGCCACCGATCGTCACACTTTTCTACAGGGACAACCTGCGACGGTGTGATAAAACCCATCCACTTCACTCGAATCAACTCGTCTTAGCTCTTCGATCCAACCACCTAATTCTCTTCTCCTTCACTCTCTTCTCCTTCAACTCTAAGCTCTGATACCACTTGTTAGGCAGCGGAAGCAAAATCTAGCATATAACAGAGCATAAAATAAGCAAGATCAAACAAGCATTAAACCAAACACATCAATCATACACTTGACACAATGATTTATGTGGAAACCGAGTGAGGGAAAAAACCACGGGCGATGATTATCGATATTCTTATTATTCAAGGGAGAATTACAATAGCCTTGATAGGCATACAATTATCCTCTCCTCACACACTCTGCTCTTTCTCCTTGCACACTCTTGCACTCGCATTGTACTCCACCTCTATGGGTATGCTTACATATATATAACATCTATCACTCAGTTATACAAACAGATCATGAATAGAACACATAGTTACACGAGAAGTTCATAAATAGATTGCATCCATGTGCATTAACATAGCTGAATGCATGTGCATGTGCATGCACATGTGATCGGATGAAGAAATTAGTTCACATGTTTCCAACAATTGAATGGAGTTGGAATTGTTCACAAACATATGGCAGTCGAGATTGAGTAGGAAAGGCGAATTTGTCATCACTGTAGACACTCTTTCATGAAAGACATATCAATGTCATTATCAGTATAGATTCAACTCAAAATATCATTCCAACGACTATAAAGATCATCCATTGCACTCAGAAAAGAGAGGGGCTCTACAGTGAGATTAACACTATTTTTTTATTGCACTCTATTTTAGAGAAAAGAGTAAGGTCACTCTGATCTTTTATCCCTTTTGTACTTCATAGAAAGACAAGGGTAATGTCGAATTTGTTAGAAATAGAATTGCCATAACGTTCATTGTGCCAGCTTTGTAATGGTGATCAACTTTGGGGTGTTTTTCTCTAGCAACATATACTACATGAGGCAGAATATCTTGTTTAGCTCCATTGTTTTCATAGAGAACATGTACATAAATATTACTTCCATAAAAATGAAGATAAAAAGAAGAAAAAACAAATTATTTGTCCATTTAAATTTGGAAATAAGGGGATGGAAAATATTAAAAGAGAAACAAGTTTGTTAATTTTGTAGAACAAGGAGAAATTAGGATAATAAATGGTTTTGTGATTCTTTATATGCTACCAAAAATGCTACAAGATTTTTGAACATTCATTAAGTTTTTTTTATTTTTATTGTAACAGCTGTAGTGTAAATTTCATCACTTTGACTACACTCGGGTGGTTGCGACCATCTGAACTTCTATGAGAGAAACCGTCGACACCATCCTGACATATGGAGTCTAATGGGACTTCCCGTGTCTCATATGCTTTCATAATCCTCGTCTTCAAACCCTCGTATTCATCCTAAAAAATGCAAAATTAATGTTTAAACACTTCATAATTCTATGAAAAATTAACTATGTACCACTCGCATGGACATCACATAATACCTTCATCTCCTGCCATTCTCGGAGAAAATTCAGATCAGAAATATTGCTATGTTGGGGACTTTGTTTGGAGAAATACATAAATGGCGCCCTTGTCTCTATATCGA
>ML804463.1:116593-133249 GCA_009831015.1 Picea engelmannii
CCTCTCTCCTTCTTTCCATATCCTTATATACCCAACTCTTCCTCCTCCTCCTCTCTATCTCTCTCCATCCATCTCTCTATCTCCTTCTCTAGGCCCCTTTCTATCTCTTCCTCTCTCCCTTCTCCCTCTTGCTTGCCTCACCTCCCACTATCTCTCCTACTCTCCCCCCCTCCCTCTCTCTAGAATTATTTCCCTCTCTCCTTCTTTCCATATCCTTATATACCCAACTCTTCCTCCTCCTCCTCTCTATCTCTCTCCATCCATCTCTCTATCTCCTTCTCTAGGCCCCTTTCTATCTCTTCCTCTCTCACTCTCTACCTCTATCCTGCTCTCTCAACTTCCCCTCTCTCTCTCTTTACCTCTCTTTACCTTCTAGCATTCTTTCCCTCTCCCTATCTACCCAACTCTCTCTCTCTCTCTAAGCCCCTTGATATCTCTCTCCCTCTCACTCTCTACCTCTATCCTGCTCTCTTAGCTTCCATTCTCTTTTTTGCCTCTCTCACTCTCTCTCTCTCTCTCAGAATTATCCCCTTCTCTTCCCCTATCTCTCCACCTTCTTCCCTCTCCGTCCCTCCCACCCCATCTCTCTCTCTCTCTTAGTCTCTTCCCCCCCATCTCTCTCTCCCCTCTCTCTCTCATCTCTCTCCCTCTCCCCTATTTCCCACCTCAATATCCCCTCCCCCTCTCTCTTGTGCTCTATATCCCCCTCTCTTGAGAGATATATTGATAGAGTGGAAGATAGTGAGATAGGAGGATAGTGTAAAATTATAACCTTGTACAATATCTACTGCAAATAGATATTCAGAAAAGAACAAAAAATATACAATGGAAAATACAAACATTACATAGAGATTTTTCTCCTAGAAACCCAAACCGGGAAAACTAGCATATATTATATTCATACATTGTGTTACATTGTTTACAATACAATATACATATAGGAGCCAGCGGCATCCAAAACCATAACCCAATAACCTGGATTAGTTCAAAACCCTAATTCCTTAACCGGAAATATAAAAACCATGTGCCAAAAAACCACTTAAATACATGACATGTTTCCCTAGG
The DNA here is from genome assembly GCA_009831015.1 of Picea engelmannii. Lineage (NCBI taxonomy): Eukaryota > Viridiplantae > Streptophyta > Pinopsida > Pinales > Pinaceae > Picea > Picea engelmannii. The sequence continues at coordinate 117,659 of ML804463.1, forward strand.
TAGGTGTCACGTTTCCCAAGGTAGAAAAAAAATTCGGGGGTACTATCCCCCTGCACCCCCCCTCTAGCCCCCCTGTGCAAAGAATATAACACATACCCAACATTCTCCCACTTGTTGTTTTCTTTACACACAGGGGGTTACAGGGTTACATAGTCAACAATCTAGGGCAACAATGCCCATGGATCCTCTACACCAAGAGAACTTCTCAGTGCTCATAGATTTTGTTAATGAATCTGCAACATTCTTCAAAGAGTCCACATTCATCAGTGATACTTTCTTTTCTTCAATCATGTCTCTCACAAAGTGATATTGAACATCAATCTGCTTTGTCGTTGAAGGATAAGCAGGGTTCTTCACCAGAAAAATTGCACTCTGACTTTCACACTCTATCCTTACAGCTTGTACAAATCCAATACCTGAACACAATATTTGTAACCATACTTCTTCCTTACTTACATGAGCGGCTGCCATGTATTCATATTCTGTAGTTGAAAGTACCACTATAGCCTGTCTTTTGCTCATCCAAGTTATTTCTCCTCCAAACAGGTTAAACACATACCCGCTTGTAGATGTCCTACGATCCAAATCTTCAGCACAGTCTGCATCCACAAAGCCATGTATATAGACCACTCTATCCATTCATGTTCTTCCTTCGTAGCACAATCCATAGCTAGCAGTGCCACGCAAATACCTGAAAACCCTTTTTACTGTTGTCCAATGATCCTTCCCTAGTTTTGACATATACCTACTCAAAACTCCCACTGCATGTGCAATGTTCGGTCTAGTACAAACCATTGCATACATCAAAATGCCAACTGCACTTGCCTATGGAACATGAGACATGTCCTCCTCTTCTTCATGTGTCTTGGGACACTAATCCACAGATAAATTTACACCAACAGAAATAGGAACCTTGACTGATTTACATTCCTGCATATTAAACCTCTGCAATATTGTCTCAACATATTTTCTCTAATTTAACCAGAGTTTCCTTTTTTTCCGATATCTTTTAATTTCCATGCCCAAAATGAAATTTGAAGAACTAAGATCCTTCATGTCGAATTTAGAGGACAACTGAGTTTTCATATCCTGGATAATCTCCTTTTTGTTTCCTATCAACAACATGTAATCTGCATACAAGACCAAATAAATCAAATGATCACCAATTAATTTAGAATACACATAGTGATCCTCTTTCCTTCTTGTGAAGCCAAGTCCCAAGATATAAGTATCAAATTTTTTATACCACATCCTTGGTGATTGTTTTAAACCATACAGGGACTTTTTCAGCTTGCATACAAGCTCCTTCTTTCCTTTCACAGCATAACCTTCTGGTTGCTTCATAAATATTTATTCTTCCAGATCCCCATGCAGGAATGTTGTCTTCACATCCATCTATTCTATTTCAAAATCAAATGCAGCAGCAATAGATAACAAAAATATTATAGAGGTTAACTTGGCAACAGGAGAAAAAATCTCACCAAAATCAATTCCCTCAACCTGGGAATAACCCTTTGCTACTAATCGAGCTTTGTATTTCTCCACTTTTCCTTCTGCATTCTGCTTATTTTTAAATACCCATTTTCTGCCAATGGGATTTCTTCTAGTTGGAAACTCCGTTAGATCCCAAGCCTCATTATTATCCAAAGATGCCATTTCTTCTTCCATGGCCTTTTTCCAGAGATTTTCATCCTCTGAATCCACTGCCTCCCTGACAGTTCTAGGATCATCATCAGTAATAGACAAAGTAAAATTTGAATGAAAATCAGATGGAATATACCTTTTCGGTAGCCTTATTTCTCGATCCGATCTCCTCAATACTGGAGTATGAGGATCTTATTCTTCTGATTCATGTTCTTCTGTAGAGTCTACTTCATCATCCTTTAAATCAAAATCTATCTTCTCTGATTCTTCCTTACTTCGTAGGACTTACTGTTTAACAACATCCTTCATTTCTTTAAATACCACATCTCAGATATACACTACCTTATTAGTTTTTGGGTTCCAAATCTTATAGCCTTTGAGACCATCTCTATATCCAATAAAGATACATTTTTCAGCCTTCTTATCTAGCTTACTCATGTTTTCCTTTGGAACATGAACATATGCATCTCAGCCAAATACCTGAATATGTGTGAGAGAAGGTTCCTTACCAGTCCATACCTCTTGTGGAGTCTTGTCACCCAACACTGATGAGGGTGATCTGTTGACCAGATAACATGCAGTACCCACTGCCTTTGCCCAGAATTCTTGCCCTATCCCGGCACCACCGAGCATGCACCTTGCTTTTTCCATCATCGTCGTGTTCATCCTTTCTATAACTCCATTCTACTGAGGTGTATATGGATTAGTATTCTGCCTTACTATACTGGACTTCTTACAGAATTCTTCAAATTCATTCCCGCAGAACTCTCTACCATTATCTTTCCTCAGCACCTTAATTCGTTTCTCTGTTTGATTCTCAACAAGAGCCTTAAACTCTTTAAACCTGTCAAATACTTCAAATTTCTTCCTGAGGAAATATATCCAAGTTTTTCTCAAGAAATCATCTATAAATGAGACATAGTACATAGATTTTCCCAATGATGGGACTGACACAGGTCCAAAAACATCACTGTGAACTAGATGTAAAACTCCTTCTCCTCTCGTTGCACCAAAGGGGAATCTTACCTGATTCTTCTTCCCATATAGAAAATGTTCACATAAATCAAAATCCAGAGATAAGTTAGACATACCTTCAACCATACCTTTACCATGTAGTAGTCAAAGACCCTTCTCTTCGATATGCCCCAGTCTTTGATGCCACAACATAACCTTTTGTCCAGATACTGTAGGAGTTCTTTATTCTTCAACTTCAATATCAAGAACAATGGAGCTATTACACCTATCACTAATAGTACTTCCTAGAATCTTATACAGAGTTCCAAACTGAACTCCCTTCATCAACACCATTTCTCCTCGAACCATCCTACAAGTTCCCTTTTCAAAAAAAAAATTTACCCCTGCATCTTCCATTTTGCTTACAAAAATCAAATTTCTGGCCATACCTGGAATGTGTAGAACACCAGCCAGTTTTCTAATCCTTCCATCTATGAGTCTCAACTTGACCCTTCCTCTTGCTATGATTCTGGTTGTCGAATAATTACCTAAGAAAACATTACCTCCATCATAATTTTCATATTCGCAGAACATCTCCCTGTGGGGAGTCATATGAAAGGATGCACCAGAGTCAATAAACCATGCCTCATGATCTACATGTGTGCTTGAAGAGGCCAAGTACACATCCCCTCCTTCTTCCTTGTAGGTCTTTTCTTCTGTAGAAGAAGATTCTTCAGATCCCTTCATTTTCTCAACTTTAGATCTAAACTGCTTCTTGTAGTGCCCTTCTTTTACACACCTCCAACATACCCTTACAAAATTTCTAGGAGATTTATATCTACCCTTAGACTTAGATCTCCCACTTGAGAAATTAGATCTATTTCTTTCCTGGGAACATCCTCTTTCAAATAATGTGTCTATGCTATGTCCTTCAATATTCTTTTGTCTTATCTCCTCTGACAACAAGGATGAGACCACTTCTTCAAACTTCAAAGAAGTTGTATTACTACCTATGGCCACAACGATACTATCCCATGAGTCTGGTAAAGAACACAATAAACTGATACATTTATCTTCATCTGAAATTTTAATCTCAACAGATACTAACTGACTTACCACAGTATTGAAGGTGTTCAAATGCTCTGCCACCGAGTCTCCATCTCTCATCCTCAAGTTGTATAGATTCTTTCTCAGGAATAGTTTATTTACCAGGGACTTAGACTGATACAACTTCCCCAACTTTTCCCTTAAATCCTTGGTTGTAGCTTCCTTTGACACATTTAGTAATACTGAATTGGAGAGACACAGTCGGATTGTGCTCCTTGCCTTCTGATCCATCTTTTTCCAATCAACTACATAAGTTCCTGTAGGTGCAGTACCTGGATCTACCGCGATCCATTGATCTTTGTCCACCAAAAGATCTTCCATCTTGAGCTTCCACAGCTCAAATATTTTCCCATTAAAATTCTCGATCTCCATCTTAGAATTTGACGCAAGCCGCACCCTCGACGGCACGGTCGCTCCCACCAGGACCTTCTTACACACGGCCCGAAGGGTCCAAGCCCCTCCTATTCCTCTCGGGAATTCCTTACCCACAGAAACACTATAGGCGATTCTCCCTTCGCAAATCGGGAGATCGGGTCTCGCGATATCGCGAGGCTCGTAACCCTGCTCCCGGCCACTCAAACGCTGAGTCCGGAGTGCCAATGGTCAACAGTCAAACCTCAGGGTATCGCCACTCATGACGCAGAGCCCTTATCTTTCGAAACCCCGAATACCGAGGTGTCGATCCCTGATGTGAGGCCACCTGTCCTCCACTAAAATTTCGTAGTCCCACACTGCCACGTCACCCCGGGATTTCGCCGATCGCGAATCCACGATGTAAGTGTTTCCTGAGGTTGAAAACCCCGAATGCCGATCCCGCGAGACTTCGGATTTGTGCCACCTGTCCCTTCGACAATCGATGGCTCCCGCTAAATCAGGAAATCGTGACTCGCTATTTCGACGTGCATGCAATCCTTGCATTGGCCAACCCCGGTATGTCGATATGCGATGGCAAACGGGTTTTCTCATACACCTGCGAGTTAACCCCCGCTCGCAGCTCCTCCGTGATGTGACGGTCTACGGGATTTCGTGACTTTCCACAACGACTTCAAGTCGTCGATTCTCTTCCTCTTGAAGAGTTCTCCGCTTCACCACCTTCTTCCTGTGTAAGCGAAGCAAATGTACTATCCCTCCTGCGCTTTTACCAACTCGGACTCCTTCAGGGATTTCTCGAACATGCTCCCTGTACTCGGTCTTCAACCACTTCCAACAGTGATGAAGTCTTCCGGAGCCTGTGCACTCACACTCGCAACAGCCTTGACTTTTCCCTTCTTAGACTTGCTACTGAGACTCCAATTCGACCTGCACTTACCTGCTCGACTCGAGCAACCCAACTCAACTCTGGGCGAATGAGAATAAGAGTTGAACTGTAGAGCCTCCTCAACGCACTCTAAGCGGAGGAATTCGACTGCACTCTATGCAGGAATCTCCTGGCTCAAACAGTTAAACAATGGAAGCTTATTTCCTCACTCTCTCAGGTTTCGAACCTGATATGCAATCACATAAGCAACATATAATAGATAAGCATAAAGAGAAGCAAGTATGCAACAGCATAATATCAACAACACAAAGAGATCAAACACATCCATGGAGTTGTATCAAAGTCTTCCTATTAATTGAATCTGTACATGGGGTTTCTTCACAAACTCTCTGCTTTGCTCTTTCTTCAGAATGCAAGAATATGAATGAATAATACAAAGGAGGGTGCCTATATTCCATTTTCCCCCTCGAAAGTAAAACTGTCTAATCTAGACTTAATTATTTTATCTAACTGCATTAAATCTAGTAAATGCCTCATCTACCTAAGGACGAGAGATTATCCGCTCAAGGTCCGTTACAATGTACAAATGCACTTCATCACATCAACGTATTAATGTTTGGCGCTTCATATTACGGTGTTTCAAAATTTTGGTGCTGGCGCCACCCAGCTGTATGTTCTTTACTCCACGCGCTGGCTTGCTTGATGAAATGTGGATGCTCCTGCATCATTACTCCTCGGCTCGAAAAATTTCATGGGCTCCTGTCCATGAGCTCCTGCATGGTGTGCCCATGCTTCTGAATCACCTCTGTCTCCCAGCTAGCATCCTCCATTGGGTGATTTTTCCATTTCACCAGGTATTCAAAGTACTGCTTTCGCCTGGTCTTTCTGCCTACTCTCTTGTCCAGTATGCACTCCATCTCAGGCTTCTGTGCAACTGGCAACTGCTTCTGCCATTGGACCATTGGTTCCTCAGTTCCAGTGCCTGCTTCTTTAGCCCTGTAGGGGTATAAATCCGAAATGTTGAAAATCAGAGATATCCCGATGCCCTCTGGCAACTCAAGCTAATATGCATTCTCGCCAAATTTCCTCAGGACTCTGCATGGCCCGATATTTTTCATCTTGAGCTTGTTGTATGTTCCCCTTGGGAACCTTTCTTACCTCAGGTGCGCCAGAACCATGTCTCCCACTTCAAACTGAAGCTGCCTCTTTCTCTGATCGGCTCTGGGCTTATATTCCTGATTCGACCTTTGCAGTTGTTGTCTCACCTGTGCATGAAGTTCTTGCATTGCCTCAACGAATTCCTCAGCACGAGCGCTGCTAGTTTCAGCCTGTTCTGACTCCCTGAGCTTAGACACTGCTCTCGGCTGCGTCCCATACAAAATCTAAAAAGGACTCTTACCTGTACTCCGATTCACCGAATCATTGTACGTGAATTCTGCCTGTGGTAGGATCTGATCCCAACTACTGTGATGCTCCGTCACCAGGCTTCTCAATAAATTTCCCAAGCTCCTGTTGACCACTTTCGTCTGCCCATCTGTCTGTGGGTGGTAAGCAGAGCTGAATGCCAAGTCAGTCCCCAGCTTCTTCCATAGCATCCTCCAAAAATGACCTATGAACTTCGTATCCCTGTCCGAGACTATGCTTCTCGGAAATCCATGCAATCGCACAATTTCTTTGAAAAATAAGTTTGCGATGTGTGTGGCATCGCTGGTCTTATGACATGGTATGAAATGTGCCATCTTCGAGAATCTGTCCACCACTACAAAAATGGAATCCACACCTCGCTGTGTTCTCGGCAAACCCAACACAAAGTCCATGCTAATGGCTTCCCATGGCCTCTCGAGTATGGGCAACGACTGATAGAACCCTGTGTTCTTCTTTCGACCTTTCGCGTGTTGACATATCCGAAACCTATCAACAAATTTCTTTACATCTGCCTGCATGCCTGGCCAAAAATACGATTCGCTCAGCTTGGCGAATGTTTTGTCATGTCCAAAATGATCTGCTAAGCCTCCGCTGTGCTTCTCCTTTACCAAATTCTCTCTCATAGAGCAATCTGGGATGCACAATTGATTGCCCCGAAATAGCAATCCCTCCTAGATCAGGTAGTCAATCCACGGACTCCTATCCCTGAGAACAGGGTTCTCGGCTGCCTCGTATGCTTCGCCAAAGTCTGCATCACCTACATACATATCTTTCAGATTTTCAAAACCCAAGGTCTTGACTTTGAACTCCTGCAACAATAAGCACTTCCTACTCAAGGCATCAGCCACCTTGTTCGCTGTCCCCGAAATGTGCTTGATCACGAATGTGAAATTCTGCATGTATTCTACCCACTTCGCATGCTTTTGATTCAGCTTCTCCTGCTGGCTTACAAACTGCAATGCGTGATTATCACTGTACAAAACGAATTCCTTGGGTATCAAGTAATGCCTCCACTTTTTCAATGCCTGTATGATGGCATAGAACTCCTTATCGTACATGGAGTACTTCAGCTTCGCATCATCCAACTTCTCGCTGTAATATGCCACAGGTCTGTCATCCTGACTCAAAACCCCTCCAATAGCATATCCGCTCGCATCACACTTTACCTGGAAGGTCTTTTGAAAATCAGGCAGCACTAACACTGGCTGCTCGATGATCTTTCGCTTCAACAGATTGAAGCTCCTCTCAGCCTCCGCTGTCCAATGGAAAACTTTATGCCGCTTCCTTACAGTGTCCATCATTGCTGCACTGATTCCGCTGAAATTTCGAATGAACTTCCTATAGAAACTAGCGAGTCCATGAAAGCTCCTTACCTCAAAAACATTTCTCGGTGATGGCCAATTCCTGATTACATTCACCTTCTCAGGATCCATCTTCAATTCATTCACCGAGATTACAAAACCCAGATATATGAGTTCTGTCTGCATAAAGGAACACTTCTTTAAATTGATCAACATCTTCTCCTGCTGTAATCTTCTCATCACTATGGCTAAATGCCTCAGGTGTTCAGCCTTCATCTTGCTGAAAATCAGTATGTCGTCCAAGTATACGACTACAAATTTGCCAATGAATTCCCTCAGAACTTCATTCATCAGCCTCATGAAAGTGCTTGGCGCGTTTGTCAAACCAAACGGCATGACTAGCCATTCGTACAAATCCTTGTTTGTTTTGAATGTTGTCTTCCATTCATCTCCCTCTCTCATCCAGATCTGATGATATCCTCTCTTGAGATCAATCTTGGAGAAATAATTCGCCCCACTCAGGCAATCCATCAAGTCGTCCATCCTCGACAATGGGAACCTGTACCTGATGGTGATCTTGTTTATGGCCCTGGAGTCTGTACACATTTTCCAGCCTCCATCCTTCTTTGGGCTTAGTACTGTTGGAACAACACATGGACTCAGACTTTCCCTCACCAGTCCTTTGTCCTGCAGATCCTGTACCTGCCTTTTGACCTCCTCGTTCTCCTGAGGTGTCAACCTGTACACTGCCTTGTTTGGTAAACTTGCTCCGGGTATGAGGTCAATGTGATGACTCACACTCTGCATCGGTGGCAATGAACGAGGTAGTTCGTCCACGATGACGTCAGCAAACTCTCCCAGTAGTTGCTGAATCTCCTCTAGCAAGTCGTCCACTCTTGTGCTTGTCAAGACAATTCTCGGCTTCCTGACAACAAAGAATTGTGGATCTTCATTCTTCTCTAGCTCTGTGAGAAGTTCTTTCCCACTCATGAGAAGTATGGTACTGCTCATCTCCAGCTTCACTTCCTTATCCTTCATCGGAAGCAATGTATGTGTTTTCCCATCCTTCACCAAGGTATATGTGTTCATCCTCCCGTCATGAACAACATTTCTATCAAACTGCCATGGTCTTCCCAATAATACATGACAGACATCCATGGGAATGACATCACACAGAATTTTATCCCTATATTCACCCATTTTAAATTCAACCAAGCACTATTTCGTAACACATACCTGGTGTCCTTTCTGCAGCCATGTCACTTTGTATGGACTCGGGTGTTTATTCGTCATCAGCTCCAATTTCTCCACCATCTCGGTCGAAACGAGATTATCGGTGCTCCCACTGTCCACGATGACCTTGCATTTCTATCCCTTAGTCTTGCAAGTCATTCTGAACAGTCGGCATCTTTGGGCTGCGTCCTCCACCTCTTTCTCAGGTTTCAAAAGGACCTTATGCACTGCCAGTGACTTCCCACTTCCAGTGTCTTCATCCTCCACGTCACTCCTCTGCGCCTCAGTGACGTGAGATTTTCCTCTGTCCATCTTCCTATCTGGACAGTCCACGGCTTTATGACCGTCTTTCCCACATGTAAAACATGTGATAACTCCTCCACGACCTCTTCCTCTACCTCGGGTACGAGGAAATGTATTGGCATCAGCGTAATCTCCTTGCTGATCTGTTTTCTGTCCCCTCGGCTCAAAAATTTGTTTCCTCTGCTGTGAGGTTCCACCTCTTTGAGCTTTTCCTTGAGGCCTCTTCCAATCCTCCTTGGGCTTCTGCGTTCGTTCTTGGGAAACAACTTTGCCTCTAGGCTGGCTCCTGCCTCGCCCTCGCTGACCCTGCTTGCGGCTAAGATTTTCTTCTGCTTTTAGAGCCATCTGATATGCATCCTCAACTATTTGGATGGTCAGCATGCTCAATTCATCCTGAATGTCATACCTAAGACCATTCAGATATCTTTCCACCTTCTCGTCATCACTCTCTCGGTGACCAGCTCGGATGTTGAGCCTATAGAATTCTTCGGTGTATTCCTTTACCGTCATCAACTTCTGTCTCAGGTTCTGCATGTGCCTGAATAGAGTGATCTGGTAATCCCTCGGAATGAACTTCGCCTTCATCTTGGCGATCATATGATCCCAGCTTTTGATCTTCTGCTTGCCTTTGGAATGCTTGTCTGCCTGTAGCTCGTCCCACCATAAGGCTGCATGTCCCTTCAGCTTGGTTACAGCATGCCTTATCTTCTTATCCTCTTCGATATCCTCATAATCAAAGTAGGTGTTGAGTGCTCGGATCCAATCCAACAACTCTTCAGCATTTAGACTCCCCTCATAAGTCAGGATGTCCATTTTGGTCTTTGAGCTCATCCTCGAAATGGCTCTAATCAACCTCTCTGTCGAGGCATCCTCTGCTAAGACCTCTCCTTCATCATTTCCAGCTTCCTCTTCAACCTCAGAGTTGCTGAACTTCGCTGCACCAGCTCCGCGCCTCTGTGCAGTCTCCATCTCCTCGAGTCTCACTCGGAGATCTCACATCTGGCGTTCCATCTCAGCATTACCTGCCGGTCTACCCCTTCTCCGAGCATCCCTGTCTTCTCGATCAGGCGACTGCCTCTCTCTTCTGGGCGGCATTATGTGTCTGCTTCTCTCTGCTATCTGAACAAAGAGAACTCTACTTCCTGCACTGATACCACTCTGACGCAAGCCGCACCCTCGATGACACGGTCGCTCCCACCAGGACCTTCTTACACACGGCCCGAAGGGTCCAAGCCCCTCCTATTCCTCTCGGGAATTCCTTACCCATAGAAACACTACAGGCGATTCTCCCTTCGCAAATTGGGAGATCGGGTCTCGCGATATCGCGAGGCTCGTAACCCTGCTCCCGAACACTCAAATGCTGAGTCTCGAGTGCCGATGGTCAACAGTCAAACCTCGGGGTATCGCCACTCACGACGCCGAGCCCTTATCTTTCGAAACCCCAAATACCAAGGTGTCGATCCCCGATGTGAGGCCACCTGTCCTCCACTAAAATTTCATGGTCCCACACTACCACGTCACCCCGATATTTCACCGATCACGAATCCACGATGTAAGTGTTTCCTGAGGTCGAAAACCCCGAATACCGATCCCGAGAGACTCCGAATTTGTGCCCCCTGTCCCTTCGACGATCGACGGCTCCCGCTAAATCGGGAAATCGCGACTCGCGATTTCGACGTGCATGCAATCCTTGCACTTGCCAACCCCGATATGCCGATATGCGATGGCAAACGGGTTTTCTCATACACCTATGAGTTAACCACCCCTCGCAGCTCCTCTGCGATCTGACGGTCTACGAGATTTTGTGAATTTCCACAATGACTTCAAGTCGTTGATTCTCTTCCTCTTGAAGAGTTCTCCACTTCACCACCTTCGTCCTGTGTAAGCGAAGCAAAGGTACTATCCCTCCTGCGCTTTTACCAACTCGGACTCCTTCAGGGATTTCTTGAACACGCTCCCTGTACTCGGTCTTCAACCACTTCCAACAGTGATGAAGTCTTCCGGAGCCTGTGCACTCACACTCGCAACAGCCTTGACTTTTCCCTTCTCAGACTTGCTACTGAGACTCCAATTCGACCTGCACTTCCTTGCTCGACTCGAGAAACCCAAATCAACTCTGGGTGAATGAGAATAAGAGTTTAACTGTAGAGCCTCCTCAACGCACTCTAAGCGGAGGAATTCGACTACACTCTATGCAGGAATCTCCTGGCTCAAACAGTGAAACAATGGAAGCTTATTTCCTCACTCTCTCAGGTTTTGAACCTGATATGCAATCACATAAGCAGCATATAAAAGATAAGCATAAAGAGAAGCAAGTATGCAACAACATAATATCAACAACACAAAGAGATCAAACACATCCATGGAGTTGAATCAAAGTCTTCCTATTAATTCAATCTGTACATGGGGTTTCTTCACAAACTCTCTTCTCTGCTCTTTCTTCAGAATGCAAGAATATGAATGAATAATACAAAGGAGGATGCCTATATTCCGTTTTCCCCCTCGAAAGTAAAACTGTCTAATCTAGACTTAATTATTTTATCTAACTGCATTAAATCTAGTAAATGCCTCATCTACCTAAGGACGAGAGCTTATCCTCTCAAGGTCCGTTACAATGTACAAATACGCTTCATCACATCAATGTATTAATGTTTGGCACTTCATATTACGGTGTTTCAAAATTTTGGTGCTGGCGCCACCCAGCTGTATGTTCTTTACTCCACGCGTTGGCTCGCTTGACGAGAGGGGGATGGAGTGTGAGAGAGGTAAAGAGAGAGAGAGGGGGGGAGAGCAAGGGATAAAGAGAGAGGGTAAAAAGGAGTAAGGGAAAGAGGTGAAAAGAGGGACCATATATGAATATGAGAGAGAGAGAGGGGGGATAAATGGAAAGGGAGAGAGAGGGGAGGGGAAAGGAGGAGAGGGAGAGAGTGTGTGTGAGAGATAAAACCAGAGGGAAGGAAAGAAAAATGGAGGGAAAGAGAGTGTGGGAGTGGGGGTGAGGTCAGAGAGAGAGACAAAGAGAGAGTAGTATATAGGGATAAATAGAGAGAGCGATAAAATTGGAGAGAGGGGTGGTGGAGAGAGACAAATAGAGAGAGATATAGAGGCAAATAGTGAGAGGCAGATAGATAATACGACAAAAGGGGTATAGAGAGAGATAGAGATGTAAAGGGAGAGAGGGGGGAGAGTGGGGGAGAGAGAGAGTGGGTGAGAGAGAGAGAGAGAGGGAGAGAAAGAGGCAGAGATAAAGAGAGAGTGAGGGTGAGATAATGGTAAATGTAGGAGAGAGGGAGGGAGCGAGGGATAGAGAGAGGGAGAGAAGGTGAGTGAGGGGGAGAGAGAGGGAGGGAGAGAGGGATAGAGAGAGGGAGATAAGGTGAGTGAGGGGGAGTGAGAGTGAGAGGTGCAAAGTGATATGGAGAGAGAGATGGATGGGGTCGAGCTAGAGAGGGAGAGAGAGGTAAAGAGTGTTGAAAATATAGCTCATAAATACACTATGTCATACTTCATATTTCAACCTCCTATTAAGATTCAACAGTAAAGAAATAAACCCAATTCTGAACTATACTTAATGAGAAGAAAAACTAAATGACATAGAACTGAAACTAAATCAGCAGTGGAAATAATTTAAAACAACAGACAAAATCACACATTTGGCACCATAAATTCTGGCAATGCCCCTTGAAGAATACACAGGAAAAATGATAGTTTAAGAATCTAATTCTTATTGAGCTTAGAGAAGCTTCATATCATAGTTTACACAAACAACTAACAACAACAATAAATTCTAGAAATATGTGCCAACAGACTTCCTTGATTTGTGTGCTAAAAGACCACAAACATGACTCATTTTATGCTATGTATAGTCCCTTTAACAACAATTACAACCTCAAATTTTCTTCACTTAAGCAGTACTGTTATGCACTAATTTTTCTACAAAAAGACACATAGAAAATTGTGCCATCCTCTTGCCTAGATTTCAGTGTCTCTATGCAGTTGTACGACCTCTAAAACAATGTTGTATGACCTCTTTTCTAACCGTTATCAGCTCGACATTTAATGTTGCAATTTATGTAAAAGTGTGCCCTCTTCTCTACTTAGAAATTATGTTCTCCTTCAGCTCTATGGACCCTCTCCTTCCTTGGAAATCATGTCCATCCTTTAGTCGTACGCACCTACCTCTTTCCCTTGGAGAATGCACCATCCTCTTGCTATTACCCTCACTTCTCCATGAGCTCAAACTCTCTTTTGGTAAAAATGACTCTTCACCTTCTCGCTCAAGCTCTCCTCAAAGTGTGTGCCCTCTCTCTCCCTCATGAGTTTCCTTTAATAAATTTCAAAATGTAACTCTTATAACCCTTGATCTCCCTTGAGTGACTCTTCACTTTCCCTTGAGATCAACGGTCATGACTTAATCATTCATTGAGGTCACTTAATTCACTAAAGTGACCCATAACATCATAAAGTCACTTTTACATTTAAAAATTAAAATACCCAACTTTATTAAATCATTTTATAAAGTTACTTTATAAAAACACATTATAAAGTCACTAGGGAGAAATCTGCTCGGTCACTTTTGCATGTTGGGCAACACCTATGCAGAAGTACCTCCGATCTACCAATTCTGACACTCCCTCTTAGCGAGATATGTACTTCTGGTATCACCACCAAAATCCATCTCCAACTCATCAGCTTCCATAGCTCCTCCTCCTGTGCTAAAAGTCTTTGCTCCCTCTGAATAGGAGGCCACTACTACCACTGCATTGGAAACCTTTTCTACTACCTCTGCTATTCCACGAACTGAAGACATGCTCCTAGGAGACTGCACACTCTCCTTAATATCCATCTATGTCGAGTCATGCATGTTGAGTGCTCAAAGAGTCACGTAAGAGGATTGAGTCCCTGATATCAAATCTCTCTCATGTGCCACCTGTCCACTCTCCAACACAGAATCTAAATCCAAAAATCCACTGGATTCCAACACAAGCCAACCCAACAACCTGTACAACCTCTCATACCAGACACTAAGCATCTCTGTTGTGTCTGGAGTAGCTCCCTCTAGATATAGAAATACCATACCACAGTATAATTCCACTCCAAATCCATCAACCTCCAGAGCTGACACTGAGATTAAGTTAACCATCATCTCTAGAACATACAATACTCCGAAAATCTCCAGAAATCCTCCCTAATCTAGCTGGAATATAACACTTCCAACGCCCTTCACTGCAAGGTTTGGGCCAATACCAACACCCACAAAATAGTCCAAGTCTATTTCTGAAAGAATCAGGAACACTAACCTCATCCTTGTCATATGCCAGAATGCTCCACTATCCACGAACCATACTTCAATGTCCTCAAACACTAGGAAACCACTGCCCAAGGGACCAATCATGAGAGAAAAGTCCCTCTCATGTCTCTCAACAAACTCTGCAATCTCTTTTGATGCTGACACCTCTAGTTATGAATTCTCCTTCTTGTTCAGACACTGACTAGTGTAGTGGCCAGTCTTGTTACATGCAGAGCATCTCACCTTTCTCATGTATTTCTTCTTCTAATTTCCATTTACCACAAGAGAATTGTTCTTGTTGTTTGCACCTTCCAATGCATTTTCCTAAGACCCCTCCCAAATCTCCTATTGTGTAAAGTCATCCCACAATCAACTCTAGTCAAAGAACTTCTCTCTCCCCACCATGCACTTCACAAAAACCTCCCACTCCTTGGTGAAGCCTTTGAGGGATATCCACACCAACTCCGAGTCTAGGCTTCCTTCACTTCATCAGATTTGATGCAGGTACTAGCATGATGGTATTCACAAACAACCACAACTAGTTCTCCTAGAGAATCCTTGTGATTTTAACCTTCCACTACAGGTAGTTGGAGATACCCTCCATATGATAAAAAATCTCTTCTTTCCCCCTTCTTCGAAGAAAATGCACCAATAGATCACTTGTTGTCCCAAATGCCAAAGCTGCTCACTGGAATTCAAATCCCTAGCTTTGATACCATGTTGAAAATATAGCCCAGAAATACACTCTGTCATACTTCAGATTTCAACTTCCTACTAAGCTTCAATAGTAAAGCAATAAACCCAATTCTGAATTGTACTTAATGAGAAGAAACACTCAATGACATCGATTTGAAACTAAATCAACAAAGGAAATAATTTATAATAACAGACAAAATCACATATTTGGCACAATAAATGCTGGGCAATTCCCCTTGAAGAATACACGGGATAAATGAAAGTTTAAGGAGATAATTCTTATTGAGCTCAAAGAAGTTTCATATTAGAGTTTGCAACAATAATTAACAATAGCAATAAATTCTAGAAATATGTGCCAACATACTTCCTCGATTTGCAGG
>ML804464.1:0-16909 GCA_009831015.1 Picea engelmannii
CCATATCCAACTGTGCCTCATAGATATATCAATACATGCTTCGTTTCTATCCAGTGAGATTGTCTCGGCTGACTCATGAACTGACTAAGTACATTCACTGCAAATCATATATCAGGTCCGGTGCTAACAAGATACATCAATGATCCAATCGCATGTCAGTATAAATGTGAATCAATCTCACCTGAATCAATAGAAGCATCGTTCATTTTCTTCAAATCCATCATCATCGGTGTAGGCATGGATTTGCAGTTTGTCATACCAAACTTCTTCAATATATCCACTGTATATTTTCCTTGACTCAGGAAAGTCTCATCATTCCTCTTCCATACTTATAGTCCCAAGAAGTAGTGCATCATACCCAGATCCTTCATTTCGAATTCAGAAGTCAATGCTCGCGTGCATTCAACAATAAGTCTTTCTGAACCGGTGAGGAATAAGTCATCCACATATAGGACCAAGATCAGGCACTCGTCACCAACAATGTGATAATATAGGTTTGGATCAAAAACACTCTTGTTGAAGCCAAAAATCATCAAGAATCCATCCATCTTCTCATACCAAGCACGAGGTGCCTTCTTTAGCCCATAAAGGGATTTCTTCAACCTGCACACATGAGATTTATCCTCATGTATCATGAATCCTTCTGGCTGCTCAATGTAAAAATTTTCCTCAATCTCACCATTGAGAAATGTTGTCTTTACATCCATCTGATGTAGTTTCCAACCCATGGATGCAGCTAGTGAAATGATAGTACAGATGGAGGTGTATCGAGATATAGGAGAAAACATCTCCCATAATCAATTCCCTCCGCCTGCAAGAATCCTCTGGCCACAAATATCGATTTTCACTTCTCAATACTTCCATCAGTTGCATTCTTGATCTTATAGATCCACTTGGAAGTCACTACAAAATTCCCTTCTGGTCTCAGAACAACATCCCACACATCATTCTTCATGATGGACTAATAATGTTCTGTCATGGCATCTGCTATACCTCTTGACCTGCTTCTTTTCCATGACAAGAAGGCTCAGTATCAATGATGTGGCTCATGGGTGAAACATAGCTCGAATATCCTTGTGGTCTCTTGATCATTTGGAATGCGCCTTGAGTATTTTCATGTCCCTTTTCATCCTGCAGAGTTTGTCGAGCCCAGGCAAGCCTTTTATGGCCTACTGCAATGTCTCCGGGGATATTAGCTGGAGCAACTGGATCAACTAGAACAACTGATCAACTAAAACAATGGTTGTCTCCCTCTGAACTGCTTAAGGGGGATAAGGTATTGTCTCTTCCTTCTTCTCAAATATTTTGACTCCCTCTGATTCAAGTGACTCCCTCTGAAGTCTGAAGGATAAACATATTCCTTTTTCTGTGTTGCTAACATGAGGACATCTCATTTCTTCTCAGGTCCTCTATTGACTCTACAATACTTTGTTGGCCTCTCATACTAAGATAATATTCAACCAAGAAAATTTTGACTCTCGTACCAGGGATAATGGTCCAAATCAAGAGGGCTCCCACACCATGGATAATACTCTTCATTATCAGAATGCAAGCAACTACAGGTTAATTATTAAATCAAATAAGTAATGTAGTACAAAACTTACCCTAATCTACAATCATGCTCAATCTTGTATATGGTCCTCCCGAGAAAGGTTAGAGGAAGAAATATTCATCTCTCATGTCTTCATCTCTCTGAGGTGGGTTTGGATCCACATCATCAGCGGAAGCATATTGTCTTCCTTTATTCCTAGTAGGACAATTTCTCGCAAAGTGTCCATACTTGTCACATCTAAAGCACTGGATCTTTGACATGTCTTTTCCCTGATCATAACCTGGGGCTAATGAATTCATCTCGTCTTTGAATGTTTGAATGAAGTTTCTTTTATTTCTTCCTCCTTTCTTTGTATGAAGGGAAAGAGAATGATTGTCATCATGAGGTGAGTCTTCCACTCCTCTAGCTATAAGTCTGATTTCTTCTTGGGTATAGTCTGTCCATAGATGATCAAAAGTAGGTAGTTGTTCTCTACCACTGATACTTTGAAGAAATGGTTCCAAATGTTTTGGAAGAGCATTGAGAGTGGTCAAGACAAGTTCTATGTCTGATATGATTTCTCCAATGGCACCTAGCTGATCTCTGATCTCTGACATCTTCATTAAGAAGATAGCAACGATGTCACCTTTTGTCATCTTGATATTTTGAAGTTGACCCTTCAATGTAAGAGCTATGAGGTTTTTGTTACTCTCAAACATATTCTTCAATGCTTCATACATTTCATAAGTTGTCTTCAGGTTGACAATACGAGGTAGGAGATGATCTCTTACTAAGTAGATGATTATCTTTCTTGCCTTGATGCCATCTTCCTTCCTTTCTTCCTTCTCTTCATCGGTAGATGTCTCCGATAAATCTTTTTGTATCACACTCAATAGGTCATCCTCTTCAAGGGTGATATGAAGTCTTGAATTCCAGGAACTGAAGTTTCTTGATCCATCAAGCTTATCTTCCACCAAGGTTATGTTCATCATATTTTCAGATTCTTCACAAACCCTTACCAACCGGGCTAGGAAACCTAATGGCTAGGCTAGGCTAGCAATATTAGGTTTTTTTGGTCTTATGACTGCCAACAATAAGCCTTGAAATTCAGAAGAACACTGGTGAGCTGAATTGCTCCTTCAATGAGCTGCAAAATCCCTAAAACTGAAATTTCTGCAGAAAATTGTGAAACCCTAGAAACCCTAGGGACAAAAATCCAAAATTCTTGGAAATGTAATCTAGAAGTTGTTGGAGGTGTGCTGAGGGAGGTCGTACACCCCTATGTAATTTTTACGCCCAACATTTTAGTATAAGGGGCTGAAACACTTAAAAAAGAGAGGGTCGTACGGTTTTCTAGAAATCCTAGGAGGGTTGTACGATTTTCAGAAAAGAGGAAGGATGGCTTTGTAGGCTTGTGCAATGGCTTCTTCAAGACCTATGCTTTAAAACCATGTTAAATTTTCACTATGTTAGGCTCAAGCATGAGGTTTATTTCATTTTATCATTTACTTGAACCATAAACAAATGCAACTACACCATACACAAGTGCTGCAATAACCAAGATCACAAGAAGAAGTACCATGCACAAGAACACAAGAAATATCCTGGGAAACCCTTCTACTCAAGGGAAGAAAACCCAACAATCCTTTGCTATATTATCAAGAGAATATCCCCCAACCATAAAACCCTAATGAACACAAGAGGGTGCTTCTACCACCTTGAAACTTGCACCCAAGAGAGGTGCACACTTTAGCCCAAAAATGTACTTGTTAAAATTCCAAAATTACATGTGTGTTGTGTGTTTCCTCAATGGGGAAATCACCTTTATTTATACTAGTCTAGACGTATAAAAAATGGTGTCTATTGGCACAACATGGCCAACCTCAATAACTCAAAAAATATTTAATTATAACAATAATCATTAATTATCTTTCACATATGGTGGGGCCGACCTGTACCCTTTACATTACAATTAGGGTTACAGGTAAATCTTACACTTAGACAATATAGCAAGGGATCCACATGTCCACTAGTGCTCAACCACTAGGGGCACATCCACATGTGGTCAACCACATGGACTTAATACTCAACAGAATCATCTAGAGTACCACATCATCTCAACTCTCTACTCAGAGGAGAATGATACACCTATCACATGGGCACACCCAACCACTTGGGGACAACTCAAATCTCCAGAGGAGAATGATGCCCCATCCATTGGGGAATGAATCAAATCTCACACATAGGAGAATGTGTCCTAGAGGATGTCCCATGAAGCTACAATCATCAACACTTCAAAAAAAGAAAATTTTGAATGATTTTCATATATACATCAAAGAATTACACAAGGAAGCACCATGAAGACAAAAGTATGTAGAGATAGTAGTGGATTGTAGATAGGAGCAATAGTCCCAGAAGAGGATTAACCTTTTCCATTGATGTCAAAGGGGGGGGGGGAGATAAATATCAAGGCATGGAGATGGAGAGAGAGAGAGAGAAGCATGCAAACAAGGGGAGTGATGGTCACAGTGGGAGCATGAGCATAAGTATTTCCATGCCTAAGTGTTGCCATCAATGCTAAAGGGGGAGATTGTTGGACAATTGGTTTTGACAGTTGGTTGTCATTGATGTCAACCCTTGGAGAGTGATCCTAGAGTATGATGTCAACCCTTGAAGAATTTTGGTATTCCCGGCGGTGAGGTTTTGGTACCCAAAGTTGAATGAAGAATATGGATAGAAAGGACAATGGGAATGCATGCAAGACCCTCATAAATGGATAGTAATCGTCGTTTCATTTTCAGTGATATACATAATGACACATGGTTCCTCACGGTTAGGGAGATATGGTCTTGTAAATATGGAAGCCCCGAAGAGTGGAAAATAATCCCCTAGTTTGTTATAAGTCTTCGTCAAAGGGGTAAATTTGTTGTAACAATAAAACCCTAAAAGCCCTAAATTAAGGAAAGGAATTACCTAACACAAGTATTTAAACACCTCAAGGAGTCATTAACAATTATACTCACACACTTATTCATTTCTTATCTTTCTTGTGATCTAGTGATCTTTTGCTAAGGTTGTAGCATCATTTTTTGAGGTAGCAAAGAAGGGTCGACGACGAAAATCTCAGAGTTATAGAAAAACCCTAGTTTCTGAGGTACACGCAAGTTGCAGGTCAGTAAGGGAGCATATGTATGTGGGATGCAGTGAAGAAAAGAGCATACATATGTGGGATGTAGAGGAAAAATTCACGTACAAGTGAAAAACTCATGAAAATCTGAGTAAATGTGGGTACTAGGTCTGTATAATCTGAAAGGAAGGTTACAGGTCAACATCTTACTGTTTAAAGTCAACTTCAGAGGTATTGGTATGGTTGTATACTTGTTTTGATGGTTACTTCTTGTCATAATATGGTGTATTCTTGAGGAATACTTGGTATGGTTGGTTTGGTATTTGGATATGGTATATCTTAGTTGTTTTGACAAGTGAGGAGCACTCTTATATCTGGTTTACCACATGACATAGTTCTTATAGTTCTTATATTTGAGTTGATTGTATATGGTTGAGGGATATCCATGTTGTATGGTGATGTATGCATGAGGGTCATGCTTAGGTTCTTTGAGATTCTTCATTGATGATATGATACATATCTGCATATGGTTGATGATATGATATATGGCACATGTTGTACATGGTTGATGCTCTAGTTCATGATTCACTATTCATTGTTGATGTATCTTTTAATTCATGATTGATGCATGCGATAGTATATATATTGGTATGTTGGTTGATGATCAGATACAGGTTGATGAGACAGTGATAGAGATAGTGACAGTGAAAGTGACAGAGTTGTGATAGTGACAAAGTTTGTGGCAGTGACATTGGCAAAGTCCATCACAGTTGGTCTACATTTATATTTCTGGGCGATAGGACGGGGCAAGGAAAGGTGGTTATAGCCACCTTCCGGTTGTAGTCGAAGAACCTAGGGGGTTGTAGCCTCCTTCTGGTTGGAGCCATAGAATCAGAGAGTTGTAGGTTGGAGCCTGAGAATAGGGGGTTGGAGCCTCCTTCCACTTGTAGTTGGAGAATCAGAAGTTGGTGCTTCCAATGAATATTTTCTTTTGATAAATATATAAGAAAAGAATTATGTATTGGTGTAATGAGTATCTATTGTGATGCGATGTTGTTTATGTTTATACTAGTGAATGTTAAAGATAAACTGCTAAATATTGTTGAAGAATAAACTATGGTTAAAGGAATAAACTTTCTCATTAGTGATTCACCCCCTCTCAGTAATCTAACACATTAGACCCTTAACTAAAGAGTAAGAGTCCAAACATAAATGATTATTTATGATTTTAAAAATATTTTATTTTGCAATTTACAATTTTTTTTGTATTTTAATTTTATAAGTGAAATGTAGAATAAATAACAACTAGAATGAATAATGTATGTGCATAACTTTAAAGAAATTTAAACTAACTAAACTAATTAGTTTAGTATTTACAACATTGTTTTAGTTTTTAAAACAGTGTTTTTTAAAATGAAGAGAAGCATTTCTAAAGCCTGAAATTGATCTTAATTATTAAAGATAACTCCATTCATTCTCATAAGTTTGAACGAAAGAAACACAAAGAAGAAAACTGAGTCATATTTTCATGGCGAATGGCCAAGAACAATATCTGCATATAAGCCAAACTAATTAGTATCTCACCCAGGAGTCGAGAGCGCTTAAAGTATCTCACCCATTTTATATGCAGCTGCCCGCAGCAACCCTCACCAGGCCAACGCTTTCTCCTTGGCAAGCCTTGGCGTCTAACAGATATTAACACCAATTTTGTTTTTCAAAGATATGTATATAGATTCTTCATTGGAGTAATATGTTCTTTGTTCACCGTTTTCAATTCAATTCAAGGATTCAATACTAATTTGATTAGAGAGTTAAGGGAGAATCATTTTAGATGATTTAAAATTAAAATATAAATGTCTTTCCAGCTTAGAGCACTTAGAGTATTATTAGTAAAATTTGTTGGAGCTATTTTATAAAATGATTTTTTTCGTTAAAATCTAATTATATAAATTTATAAAAATCATTATTTTTTATGTTCAAAATCCATTTATGTTATATTAATAGTTAATATATTTAATAAAAATTCCATAATATAAACTAAATTTATTTCTTCCTTCCCATTCCATTATCAAAACAAAACTACACAACTAGTAATATGGGTATAGCTTAAAAACTTCCCACAAAAAGATGTATCTTTATTAATATAAACCAATTTCTTTTTGTTATTTAAAGTCATTGGTTAGTCCTTCCAATTCCATTATCAAAACAAAACTAGTAATATGGGTATAGCTTAAAAGCTTCCCACAAAAATATGTATCTTTATTATGTTTTTTTACCTTTGTATGGTAATTATGATATTGATTTCATTGTAAGGCAATAATTTAGATATTGATTTATTTTTTTGGATTTAATAGGTTAACTTTATTATTAATTTTTTCACATTGTTGTTTTAAATTATAATTTATTATTTTGTGATTTTTAAATTTCATATATTTTATTAATCTTTTTCATATTATAAAATTAATTAGAAACTAAATGTTTTAAATTATAATTTATTATTTTGAGATTTTTAAATTTCATATATTTTAATAATCTTTTTCATATTATAGAATTAATTAATAACTTAATGTTTTTAAAGTAGATACAAATTTTAACTAATAGAAATTAAATACAATATAGAATAGTATAGAAAATAGTGTTTAATGTTTGGTTAACTTATAATAATTTAAAATTTTAATAATCTTAGTTGGATTTAAGGGGTATGGTTTCTCCTTATCCTATAAATAGTCATAACATTTTAAAAAGCATCTAGATGATGATGGTGTTGGGAAAGAAGGAATAGGAGATCTTCCAACTCCTTGGTAACAAAATTCACACAATGTTAAGTTGGTTTAAAGAATCCATTTACAAAGATAAATTAGGTTCAAAAGATTAGATTCCAAATATTTTTTTCTTAGTGATAGAGTCATTAAGCTATTAGATGGAATTTATTGTTTTCATCTCAAACTTTTTTATTTGGAAAGTTTAGCTAAAAAACAACTTATTATGGAAAACACATTTAATAAAAGCTTTGGGTATTAATGTAAACAACAATTATAATCAATTACTTGAGATCAAAGTGAATATGCAATGATAATACAACACTTTATATTACTTATGAGTTGAGAGCACTCAAAGAAAATCTAGAGGCAATCTAAAATACGTGCAAAGAGTCCAATCTTGTACTAAAAGGTATTTCATTTAACATGTTGAACAACACCATTTCAAAAGTCACCATCATATGGAGAAGAATTCAATTCCCATAAATGTAAATCTATATATTAAACTCCACCATGATCATAAAATATAGCTTCTCAATTTTGGTTCAAAAGGGGCAAAAGAATAACAGAGGAGAAATGGCCTACTAGCTAATCTCAAGACACATATATAAACAAAACAAGATGGATGCTCTCTGTTGGCTAACCCTTTACATATTATCAAAATCTATAAATGCTAAACAAACAATGATAACAACATTGGTTATTTGGGACCAAACGAAGTTAAAAGTTTGAACAATGGTTACATGTGTTTGTAATGAAAAGGAATAACCTCCTTAAAAATGGAATCTTGTTTCAATACAAAACAATGCTCAATCATAGTTGATCTATAATAGCCTAGAAATTTAATAATATGTTGGACAATTGGTTGTCATTGATGTCAACCCTTGGAGATTGATGTCAACCCTTGGAGAAGTTCAGAAGCCCTAGAGATGTGGTTGAGATAGATGGATAATTAGTTTCCATTGATGGAATGATTGATGTTCTTGATGTTTTGGTAGCTGCGGGATGAAATTTCCTCTAGACAACTTTTCTTAGAAGAGAAGAAGATTCCAAAAGTCTAGGAAGATCATTGAACATCAGGAGAATACCCTAGAAGAGAATGCATCCCTTGTTGAGAGGGAGTGTTGATGTTTGGGCAGCATCAGGAAGACATTCTCCTAGATTAATAATTAATAATATAATTATTAATTACTAAATAATATAGATAATAAATAAGTAGTTATTTATTATCCAAGGGACACATCCTTTCATGGATGGTCACCATATGTTCTTTATATATGGCACATTCATCATTGTAATAATACATTGATCACACACATCATCTCATACAAAAATTCAACATGGTATCAGATTGGGACTGGGCTTGACTCCCTCATGGGAGGGCCTAGGAAAATAAGAGCGATAGATTATGTATTCTAGGGTTTTTCCTGACTCTAAGACATCATAGCCCTTAAAATAATAAAGCACACATTCTATCCTCGCTTGCCAATATTGGAGAAACAATTAGACTTATCATGAGGCAAATGGTGAATCCAATGGCTATCGTAGCTAGTCTTCGATGTGGAATTTGAATCAACTAAGAATTGAATGATGAACATGTGCGTGGGGAAATCCATGAGAAGATACCCCAAATCTGTTTACATTGAAATAGAATTTCAGGTGTATTATGCATTAGAAAGCATGTGAATTGGCCCTTTCTTATCTTTATCGACCTATATAGTGCGCTCGACTCAAGTTCATGTGTATATTCGAACAAAAGTATGACTAGGTACACATACATTACTGGAGGATAGACTGACTCTTTAGATTTGTTTAGCCTATGCACTACTTGGCTTATTGATGTTTGAAGAATCTCATGGATTTTCTCATCATAAATAACAATATTTATAGTTGATTGAGATCGATCGAACCATGTGGGTACTTGGATTATCACTTCTCATACCACGATGTCACTGAACTATGGCTTAGTCTATTTAGCATCAATCAACCGTGTGAAGCTTGGGATTTATTAATTGAAGGGTTGACGATCGATTTCATGGACTGCAATAGCCTCTGAGCTTATCGACTCAATGTCACTTTTGTAGGTTTGGACCAACTTGATTCTTGGATATGCTTGCATTTTTTTCCTTGTAGACCATGCATTGGTTAAGCTTGTAGTGGAGAAATCTTTAAACTTGGTTTATGCCTAGATCTGAGGTACGAAAGTCGAGTAGCAATGATAGGTGGCATCGACCAACATTAATGTTCATTACACAGGTTTGAGATATCTATTTGGTTGCATTGATTGGCATCTTGATCTATTTTTTTCCTACAACACACTTGTATTGATGCTTGGCTGGAAGTAGAAAGACCATTTTTTTTTTTGAGAGAACTGTCTTAAAACTTGGTTGTTTTCATCTTTGTCTCAAAAATTCAGAAGACAAGTTGGTAATACCATTGGTTAGAGTTCCTTGGATTAGTCTTTGGTCTGAAATATTTTTGAGTATTGAAGGAAAACTACTTATTGTTGTGTCTGTATTTGAAGATAATACCCCTTTTATAGAAATATAGACCATAACTATATTGTTTGGTTGAATTATTTTGGTGCAGTCTTTCTTTTTGCTTGTTATTTTGTAGAATAAAGAGACTAGCATGGCTCAAATCCACCTCCCAGGAAGCAGTAGGACATGAAGCTCTAGGTGGCACCTCTAGGGAAAGAAAGAGACCCAAGAGATTCTCTAGTTATGTGGCACTTATGACAAATCTTGTGAATACAGAACCTTCCAACTTTGAAGAAGAAGTCAAGCATAAAGAATGGAAGGAAGCTATGATGGAAGAATATCAATCCATCATGAAGAATGATGTATAGGAAGTTGTGCCTAGATCTGAAGGGAAGTCTGTGGTAACTTCAAAGTGGATTTACAATATTAAACATGCAGTGGATGGAAGTATTGATAAATACAAGGAAAGGTTTGTGGCTAAAGGGTTATCCCAGAAAGAGGGAGAAAACTATGATGAGTCATTTTCTCCTATTGCTAGATACACTTCTATTAGATCCATTATCTCTCTTGCAACTTCCATGGGATGGAGTCTACATTAGATGGATGTGAAGACAACTTTTCTCAATGGAGTTATTAAAGAAGAAGTGTACATAGAGAAACATCAAGGTTTTGAGGTGCACCAAAGAGAGTCACATGTTTGTAGATTAAATAAATCCTTGTATGGAATCAAGCAAGCTCCAAGAGCTTGGTGCAGAGCCTCTCACTATTCAGTGTAACAGGGATCTACCCTCTGGATTTGACATGAAGGATATTGGTCTCATGCACTATTATTTGGGACTAGAAGTATGACATAATTCTGGTGAAATCTTCCTAGGTCAAGGAAAGTATGTTGTGAAGATCCTTCAAAAGTTTGGGAAAATGAATTGAAAATCCATAAAAACTCCCATATGGAAAATATGAAGAAGTTGAGAGACTCTGATTTTGATGTGGTAGAACCCTACATGTATTGGTAGTTGATTGGATCATTGATGTATTTGGTTAATACCAGGCCAAGCATTTTCTTCACTATGGACACATTGAGCCAGTTCCAGGTGGAACCGAGACATGAACATTGGATAGAGGCAAAGCACATTTTGAGATATTTTTGTGGCATGCTAAATTATGGTTTAAGATATGTATCAAACAGTGATGTACAACTATAGGGATATATAGATTCCAATTGGGAAGGGAGTGCAAGTGACATAAAGATTACTTCTGGTGTATGTTTCAGTTTGGGCTCTACTATGATATCTTGGGATAGAAGGAAACATAAATATGTCACACTCAACACTACAGAGGCAGAGTATATTGCAGCTTGTGATACTTGTATGAAATAAGTATGGCTTTTTAAGTTGGTTTCTAGACTATTTGAATAGGTGTTGGATTCGACCATGATATACTGTGATAATCAAAGTTGTGTGAAGCTTTTAGAGAACCCTGTGTTCCATGACCAGTCAAAGCACATTGAGATCAAGTACTACTACATTCGTGATAAAGTCCTGAAGGGAGAAGTGAATCTCCAATACATCTCCACTGATGAGAATATAGTAGATATTCTGATGAAGCCCTTTTCCAAAGGGAAGTTTATATACTTCAGAGAAAAAGTTGGGGCTTGTTGAGATTACTCCCTTAGTTGAGAGGGAGTGTTGATATTATTGCATTGTGGATAATTAGTGTGCTGTTGAACTGACATTCTCCCTATGGAGAATGGTTTAGGTTGGAAACATTTCTTAGGTATCATGGACTGAAATTTTCTGCAGAAAATGGTCCAGGACTGACATTCTCTTGTAGCACAGATGGTGACCTGATCAATACGAATGGTCTGCCCCTTATGGAACGAATGGTGTCTGTTGAGGAAAGATAGTCAGGAATATTACCCTATGTTTATAGCCTCAAAATGTATTTTCTAATCCACAAGTATTAATTACAAGGGCTTAGGTTGATTTTTTAAATAAAAAGATTGTTGCAAAATATAACATTTTTATGTAATTTTATGAACATAATAGATTGCAAAACGTAAATGTGGAGATCAAAATAAAATATACCAAGTCACATATTACACAAATGAGACAGAATATCAATCACTTTATTTCATTCCAAGAAATCAAAAGTATCCTTCTCTTACAAAACTCCATGTGGGGGTATGGACCAAGGTCAAACTTAAAAATCCCTGATGAAAACCATAAAAAAGGACCCTGACAAAAAGTAAAAAATGAACTTTA
This sequence comes from Picea engelmannii, assembly GCA_009831015.1. NCBI lineage: Eukaryota > Viridiplantae > Streptophyta > Pinopsida > Pinales > Pinaceae > Picea > Picea engelmannii. Next base: position 12,159 of record ML804464.1, read on the forward strand.
AAATCTGGATCAGATTTCCATAGACTGTTTCCCACTTGACTCTGCACAATATCCTTTTTCAGTCATGAAACTCAATTCATAAACAAACAAGTCTACACATACTATCAAAGATAGATCAACACCTTTGAAACAAGAATCTGAATGATATGGTTCAACTTTGAACCTTGCTGTCTACAATAGGACCTTGCTGTCAAAAAGAGAATTAGGACTTTAATGAATTGAAAAATGAATGAAAACTAAACTATCTGAATAAAACTCAAGAGAAAACCTTGGTATGTTTTATCCTTCTATTATCCCCTTGTTCTTCCTTCTCATTTGGATTTTATGCATTCCAAATTAGTTGAAGTAGTTCAACTACCTCATTTAGTTAAGTTAACTAAAACTTAACTAATCCTTAGTTTAGGGGAAGTAATAATAATAATAATAATAATTAAGGGTCTTTTATTAAATAATAACTAAGTAGGTGGGACCCCTTGTGACTCCCTTTTATTTATTAACAAAAATAAACATAATTAGACAACCACTTAACACATGCCTCCTTGTGGCTCCCATAATTATTTCCACAATTTGAAATTTAAATATCAGAAATATTTCAAATTTATCCAAAACATGTAAATATCCACAATATCCCCAAAAATAGTTTGTTGTCCAAAACGTTTTGCAGTCCATTGTCCTCAATAAATGAATTATTAAAACATAATCAAAATCCATATTTGCCACTTTGAGAGGCAATTTTTCCTTTTTCACTGTTGTCCCCTTTGGACTTCCCTGAAATAACCTTAGGTTGGGTGGAACCTTGAGGCTTGATATCACTAAGGACATGGGAGTATTTGTCTCTGAAGTGCATATGGGAAGACACCTACTTGGCTGAGTCACTTGAAGGAGAGGAGGGAGCAAAAACAACTTTACCTTTGTAATGCACATGCTGAGCCTTGGTTTTGAGTCATTTTCTTGCATGGGAGGAATGTACATGTGAGTGTGCAGGGGAATTTGAACATTTTGGTTTGCAAGTGGAGGAGGAGGAGGTAATGACAAGTTTGGCTAGCCATGATGGTGGGAGACTGTTGGATGAACAATCTCCTTCCATCCATCATTCTTGGGAAATTCAGGTTGCAAATATACATGGGCAGGCACAGGGATATCAAGAACATTTTGGGGTTGGAAGGGAGCCCTCTCTGGTCTAGGATGGACTATCCCTTTCCAAATCCAATTGAAAAACCCAGCTTGAAAAATATAGTTCAACTTATGAGGATCAACATCGAAATGTATTGAGAATCTGGGCCTTTTAGGCCCTTTGTTCCAGTTTCCTCTGCCCCTATTGTTTTGGACATGAATTCCTATGCTGAAGAAGCTCATATTGTATGCAACGATTATTAGCAAATAGCTCTTAACAGACCATACAAGACATTATCTTAATATGAAACAAAGTTTGGCTCAGAAATTAACAGAAGACCCATGCAATCCAATCCATAAAATTTATTTAATAATTGTCAAATGAGCATGGGGTGAAATAGGATTCATGGGATATTTGGGGGGATTGTAATAAGAGAAAACGTGATATCATGATAGGGAGTAAGAACACGATTACTGCTCGACAATTCATTAAATAACTGACTGTGCAAACAATACCAAAATATACCAGCTTCCATCTATCTCTGTGTCATTGTTTATCACCTCCATACATAGTTTTAATTCTGTTTTAGTGAACAGGGCGTGAAAAATGAATTTGGGATCGTGAGGGGATTTATAATGAGTGAAAAAGTGAGAAAATGAGAGGGAATTATACAAATACTGTTCATAAAATAAATTAAATCAAACATCAATCATAGCTCTGTTTCAATTTCAATCCAAAAAGCATCCACTTTCAAGACCAAAAACATTTAAATGTTCCTCAATTGCAAATAGATTGCTTGTTGTCTTCAATAAAACAATTTAATTTTTGAGAATTCTTCAATTTATAACAATCTGTATATTTTATATAATGACTATGCAAATCATTTCCAATTCCACAGTAACAACATAACCATTCGAGCAATAGTCCTGCATCCTCTAATGTTGATCTCTTATTTTTAAAATAAAAAAAATATGCACAGTCATTCCCATTATCTATATCCAATATTCATCCTTGGTAATCAAACAATAATAGACCCAGGATTAACAATCAACATTCAACTATCATAAAAAAAAATCAGGCCCGATTTAATCACCCCCATGTCCCTTTTTAAATATGGACAGAATTGAGAGCATGTTCGATGAACCTATTGTTATCACACTATAAATTCCCAAAGGTTGTTGTCAGGTAGAAGAAATTTACTAGAGCTAACCTTATCCAACCACTTTGAAACTGGGAGCTAGCCCTACCAGTTTCAGAGAGGGATATCTCTGTAAGTTTTAACTTTGTTTTAAACTTCAAATATTAGGCTAGTTAAATAGTGCAAGACTGAATGTTGTTTGTTTTTATAAGATGGCTAAAAGGTTTTACGCATCCATTGGGATATGGGGTCTGTTTTATAAAGGTAGAGATTGAAGAACATATATAAAGATTCCTTTCACAGGGTAGGATAATGCAACTACTGGATTATTTAGCAATAAAATGAAGGTTAGTGGAGAAAAGTGAGATGATTAATTATAACCAAGAAGCATTTAAGAATTTCTTGACTACAATATAAGAAGAAAACACTTAGATCTTTAAAATCTAGCAACAGAGTACGCAAAGGTAAATTCTGTAACTTTAACTCCTTTTAAATGATCAGACTAGAAAAACAAGATGATAACTAGAAAAGATACACATTCAACTGAGAATAGAAAACTTCACCAATAGATAACATGCAGGAATCCTATGAAACGTCTCTTTATATTAATTAAATATCTTCTTGATAAAAATTACAGTGCTTACAGCTTGCTAGGGCGTAAAAATCAACCCTCAATACTTCTAAGTTAGAAGTATTTATAATCAGAATTACAAACGACCCTGTCATAAATGATCAGGATGTGGTAGCCCCTGAATCTAACTAACTAACTAACAAGATACAAAATCTAGGAACTGTCGATGATGTGTCAAATTCTTCACGTTGAATTTGGGGAAGGTCATTGGTGAGTCACCCACATGACTTTGACTGATTTGTTTGCTGACTCAGATTGCACACCTCTTTTCCTTTAATATTTTATCTGCCTCTCCCCCAACAACTCGATTGTTGCAGATAAATGGTCCTATTTTCCCTTTAATCCTCATCTGTTGTTTTTTCTTCAGAGACACAAAATGAATGTCATCTGAATTTATCATCTGATGAATATACTCCAGTGCAAATATCCACACAGGAAAATACTTGGGCAATTTGTATGGAGCTAGTTCACACCCATACACTCTGATCTCTGTGTGATTCTTGTTGTAGGAAAATCTCTCTGCGGATAGGTAGATTGCCTCAAAGAGCTTGACCCTAACTCTAAGACATAAAATGCTTAACGTGGACATTGACTTCCTTTCAAATCTATGCAAACTAACACGTGAGAAGGAAGGAGAACATAAGTACCTTTTTATTGATGTTTGTCCCTGCACGCTCCGAGTTGCGCTCCGATATTTTGCTCCTCGCTGAGTCTTGTAGACAAAAAATATACAACCACTTCCTACTCTATTGATATTAGCTTGAAAATAGATCTATCTATCAATGATAAGTTCATGTAACATCATACACAAACTAGAAAGAAACAGGCCAAGCATGTCATATTAATGAGAATAACGACAACAATACTTACAATCGTAGATGCGAATGCGACGGCTTTGTCGAGTCCCCTTCGTCTAACCCTTGCTCGAAAGATCCACAACCTGGATGAAAGAATCTTCACTGATCATTCTCTTTTGGTTGACTGTGTGTTTCCTATGAGATCATAGGTTTCATGCTAGCGATTCTTCCCCCTTTCCACCATCATAGAGCTTGCTTATATAGGTTAATAGGAGCTTAACCTCTTGAGTTATCTTTAGAACAAGTTGAGGAACCTCATCCTTAGATCAGGGATCTCCTGATGGAACCAAGAATTCGAATGCAACTACCTTCTAAACTTGAAAGATCCTCCCCTTATTCTCCTCAACAGGCCAACTACTCCCTCAGATTAGGCAGTGCTCTCTCAAAAGGGGCATCAGAGCACTGTAGCGCTCCCTAGGAAGCTTGAAGGGAGCACCAACTCTCCAAAGGTGGATAGTGCTCCTTCAAAGGGGTAAGAGAGCGTTATAACGCTCCCTGAGGCCTTATAGGGGAGCACCAACGCTCCTAAGTCTGATGTAGGGGAGCGCTCCCCCTCAAAACCTTTGTTTAAGAGCTCTTCTCAGGTGTTAAGAGTTCCTTGACTTCAGTTAATCAATTCCTCTTCTCCAAATCAAGTGTATGAGATGTTTTAAGTGCCTCCTTAGTGTCGTCATTATGGAAGTATGCTTGAAAAACATCTGCGACACTTGTGAACAACTTGCGACACTTGCTAAAGTTGTAAGGAAGATGTGACACTTACGACAATTGAGAGGAACATGCGACACTTATCCAGTTGAGTAATTTTGACGTGTAACAGAATGCCCCCCAAAGTATGAAGTTAGAAGATGAAAACTGATAACTGAAATGATTTGTAGACGTTCAAGCAAGGGTATAGACTCGGAGAACCTGACGGAAGCTGCACACAAACATCCAACAAATATCATGACATATTTCAAAACCCAAGGCAGACATACCTATGCTTGGGTGATCAAGACTTGCAAGATATGGCCG
>ML804464.1:16959-32513 GCA_009831015.1 Picea engelmannii
TGACATATTTCAAAACCCAAGGCAGACATACCTATGCTTGGGTGATCAAGACTTGCAAGATATGGCCGCCATAAAATACACTCTGGATCCATAATTGTATTGATAAAAAGGTATAGCCACCAAAGATACAATGTGGATCTATACTCTGATGACTCGGACTGATCATAGCCACGAAGAATACACAGTGGATCTACGAGATGACAAGACATAGCTACGACCAATACAAAGTGGATCTATGTAACAGTGTACGTGTTCTTTGTCCAATAGAAACTCCATCGCAGCCTGGGCAAAGCATATATCAAAGTGGTTACTCAACCCAGGGTCTTCTTACCGATCCCAACGTGGTACGATTCTAACCATGCGAATAGATGTCTTGATGTCGAACATGGCAGAAACCACTTGATTACCGGTCAATGGTGTGAACCGTTAACAAGTGTGAGGGAGATCACCATTAATGTCAATGATTCCCAAGGTTACCTAGTACATTCCAGCGAATGTGAATAGATGAGCTGAAGTCGAACACCCATGGAATCATTCGATCAGGGGTCAATGATGTAGACCTACTGTCAAACGTGAGGAGGCCTGCCATTGAGGCATGAAGGTCCCAAAGTACTAACTGGTTTCTAAGTCTAATTCCCAGATAATGTGTTGAATTCGACAGGAATAGACTTGTCGAGGGAGGGCCTTGATGTATCCCCCATCAACGACAAGAAACAAACATGGAGATGTAATTGGCAGATCAAATGGACATGGACTGACACAGGTTTTGAGGCAAGATATTTGGGATGGCTAACTCTCAAGGTGGATACTTCCCTTGAACACTGAGGCACAACAGCAAAACATGACATGGACCAAAAACTATGCAGTGGATCCTGTGACTTGCGTCGGGTGATCCAAAGGAGAGAAAGGAACTCAAAGGATTGGCTCAGTGCAGAGGTTCAGTGGATTATGATATGTGCAATTGACAAAGTGCCGTGTTCAAGGGAGACTCTAAGAAGTGTTGGATGATCTTCTCAAGAGACTGCTTGTCTTGTTCCTTTCAATTTTCCCCCCATCCAGATAGATGAGTACCTCTTTTTTATTTAATGAGCTCGAGGAGGATAACACATGCTCGATATAACTCACCTTTAGTAAGTTTTACTTCCTTTGTTTAACGAACCGGAAGAAGTAAGGGTTCGGTCCCATGTGGGCCTGTCGATGTGTTCTTTAACGAGTCCAAAGACAGAAAAATCGAAGGTTTTTTGGGATTATAGAGTTTGGAAAAACACTTAAAAGAGAACTCTCTCAGTTCCTTTTTCGTACAGTAGTCTAACGAGACCAAAAAAGAGAGAAACTATCGCTCAAAAGATGCCCTTTCTGACCTTTTAACGAGTGTGAAAGGAAGCAAGATCACTCGACAATCTTTTCATATTTAGAGAGTCTGAAAAGGGTTTAAAGATGACTCCAGGGGGGTTCCTTTTTCGTGTGTTCGTGTATCCGTACGGGTCCAAAAAATAGATAAAATTTTACCTGGTTACGTTCTCATATTATCGAGCTCCGGAACGAACTAAGACTATGCTCATAAGTGCGGCAAGGTGAATAATCCATTAGGACTGCCAGGAAACCTGCGATGCCAAAACTACAAACCAGGGTTTAGTGGAGCCAACATGCTATTAGAGAAACCCATAAATGACCATACCTTATGAAAAATGAAAATTTATAAATAACAATACATTGAAAATTTCATTTACCATTTCATTTTGCAAGGATTTTGGAGTAGTGGAGATTCTCAGTTTGAAGTGGATCTTGTTTTGTTCGCTGCCGGAGCTACGGTTGACCATTTCACTTGCCGTTTGGACTAGGTAAATATCCGTCTCTTCTTCTTTCAATTACATGGTTTAGTATTCATTTTCATAGTATTATTTATTTTAAAATATGAAGCCCTAAGTTGCCCCAAATAGAACCAAATCGGCCTCTTTCAAAATCAATGGAAAAATGGGATTCTTTTTACAAAAACATTCTAGAAAAGGATGGCTAAGATGCCAATGCCCCAATAGTCAATTAGAGAGGTCGTTTTTTGGCAAAAGAACCCATGAAAAATATTCCCATACGCCCATGCAGCCACAAAGTCGTTTTGATTTTTAAAACGTCCTTATTGTTGTTTGATGAATGTTAAATGGTTAAGAGAGGGCGTGGTGGTTATGAAAGAGTGTGTGGTCACTTTTAAATGATGTGGGCATCTTATCTCATGTTTTAAATTGCTTTTGAAAATTGTCAAAATTGCCAAAATGTGGAAATAATGAATTTCTTTATTTTTTTGTTTCATAGGTAACTTTGGCAACCATGATCGAGTGGAAAGAAGGAGAACATGAGATGGATGACTTAGCTGCCTTGTGGAGTCCCTGCACACGGGTCGCATTGCGAGCTTGTGGCTTGCTCAAATTCTTCAAGTTGCAAAAAATGAAGAAACATATTTTATTACTCGAGCATATGATCAGCCTATGGGATGTTGCAAAGCAAGGATTCCGGATTGGCACACAACGTTTAACAATTGAGTTAGAAGACGTGTATTTTTTGACTAGTCTCTCGAAAAGAGGGGTCCCCATATCTTTCTCTGGGCAGAGGGCGCTACCTAAACAAGTGGATGTGTATCTAGCACGCCACTGTATCCCATGAGCAAGGCTGGTAGGGGGTAGAATCCCTATCAAGGAAATTCGAGAGCTACCCCTCCGGTCTATACTGTTTTCTATTACGAGCGTGACAGGAAGTAATAGTGCACATCTGGCATCAAGCTCGTAGGTGGCTTATGGTGTTCAGTGTTTGGAACCAACACTGTTCAACTGGAGTGTAGGGTTCCTTCGAAACGTGAAGGAACAGATTTCACGGTGCAGGACGGGACATAAGCAGTTTGGTTATGGCTCTTTTCTGGTCTCATTTTTCCTAGAGCGCATCCCCCAGATGCAGCCTCAGATAGCACTGGCGGTGTGACTAGTGGATGAGCCGAGGATGGAGAGGTGGACTAGTCTGTCTCCAAGGCTAGTATCAGAGTCAGAGTTCCGTTTCACTGGTGATTTCTTTGCCTAGCTGAGACAGCAGTATCTCTGGATAGAGGACTTCCTTTATGCTGAGGTAGATTTCTGCGGGAGCATGGATTTGATTTTTCCTACGGGGGAAGACTGGGACGTGTCAGGTAAGAGACTAAGCCATACCTTGTCTAGTTTTTTTTTTTTTGAGGTTTTAATGTATATATATATATATATATATATTTTTGGGTGTGTAGAAGAGTTTTAACAGATGTATTGTTTTCAACATGCAGACAAGGGAGCAGTGCATCCGGCTGATGTACCGGTACCAGGACGTCGTGGTGGCATTCCGGTTGCAGCAGATCCGATAGTACCAGTGCTAGGTCTCCGGGAGGTTGAGAGAAACCTCCAAGGCCTCACGATGGGCATTCCTCCTTTACGGAGGGGAGAAGTGCCTTTACATCTACAGAGGCACATTGTGGGAGTACCAGAGAATATCAATTCTCTATTGAGGTGCGTAGTGCGCGTGGTGATGTGTTACTCACAACACAATGTAGTGCGGGGAGATTAGAGTCTCTCCGACGATCATATTTTTGTATGCCTTGTCAGACAACATTTGTATGGGTGGAAAGACCCAATATTTTTCTCTTCTACATACTTTTTGATGTAATCCAAACATTTTAGTCATGCCATATATATATATATATATACAGTTTCGAGTTTTTACAATGCCAATGATTTGTACATGATGATGTTTGTGATCTGTTTTAATTTACATGTAATGTACAATTTTGTTTTCCTTAACTCTTATATGTGGGCAAGATACCGATCCATGATAAAATTAGCTAACGAATCCAAAACACTATTAAGTTCTCTTGGAATGTGTCTATATTCAGTGTAATCGAACATTCATTCAAGACGATGAACTTGTAAGTGTAGACATAGCAGGATAGGACTACGGATAGCGTAGATACGGTTGAGTTGATAGACCACGAGTTGGGAGTCTAAGTAAATAATGATACGAGAGATACCTAGAGAGGAAGCTTGGGTCAACAGTCCAATGACAGCGTGATATTCTGCCATATTGTTGGTTGATGGTCCTAAGCAGATACCTCCTGAACTCACCACCTCGTCAAATTGGTAAATAACCCATGCTGCCGAAGCAATGTTCCGGGTATGTCGACTAGCGCCATCTGCGAACTCGAAAAAGATAGGAAAGGAAGATGTCATCTGCGCATGAAAACACAAGCACATTCATGAGTGGAAAAGGTAAAAATTCGAGCACGCGAAAGAAATAGACACACCAAACTAAAATACAATAATGTACAAAGTACAGATGCTAGGTGATCTAAGCATAATAATTTTTAAGGTAAAGCCCATTTCGGGGATCTCCCATGGAAATTCCATCATGATCTACTAGTTTGTAAGCACCTCTGTGTAGAACACGTTTCACGATGTAAGGACCATGCCACATAGGTTCTAACTTTCCTGTCCCCAATTTATCGTGAGCTTGGCCATAAACGAGGACTAAGTCTCCTTCTGCAAAATTCCGAGGGTGGACGGATTTGTCGTATTGATTCTTAATTCGTTTCTGATGTGACTCATTAACGAGAGCAGCGTCACAACGTGTTTCGTCTATCTTGGATAAGTACAAGAATCGTTCTTCTTCAGCAGAAGTATGGGGTAGGAGTTCTACTTTCAGTTTGAGTGATGGAATCTCACACTCAATTGGTAGGATGACTTCAATGCCATATAGCAACTGGAAAGGAGTAAATCCAGTTGCGGTTTTCACAGAAGTGCGATAGGCCCAGAGAGCGGAGAAAAGTTGTAAATGCCACGATGTATTGTTTTCCCCTACCATGCATTGGATCATGGTTTTTAGGACTTTGTTGATGGCCTCAACTTGTCCGTTAGCCTGAGGGTAGTAAGGGGATGAGTTTTCATGGCGAAAACCCAATTTAACATGTAACTCGTTCATCATCTGGTTCTTGAAGTGTGCACCATGATCAGTGACAATGGCACGTGGTACACCAAAATGAGTTATGATGTGGTTGAACAGGAACAGAGCTACAATACGACCATCATTCAGGAAGGTAGGCATAGCCTCAACCCATTTGGTGATGTAGTCGATGGTGATGATGATATAACTGTGCCCCCCGACTGAGGTAGGCTTACACTGCATGAAATTGATACCCCATTTGGCAAAGGGGATGATGGCGATAATAGGGTGCAGCGCAGTAGGGTGGGTGCGTGCCTTCTTGTTAAAGAATTGGCAGGGTGGGCATTTTTTGACGGCCTCGATGCAATCTTTGAAGATCGAGGGCCAAAAGTAGCCGACACGTAGGATTTTTTGGGCTATGGCCATCTCGGAAAGGTTATCGCCACAGGCGGCAAGGTGACAATCGTTCAAAATGCGTTCAGCCTCCTCGTGAATCAGACATCGCCGAAGGATGGTGTCAATACCATGGTGATACAAGGTGTCGCCGATGATGAGATAATGGCGAGAGTGGTGACGAATGCGTCGACGCTCTTCGCGAGAGATGTTGGGATGAAAATGTTGGGTTTGAAGGTAGAGGAGAATGTTTCCATACCAAGGATCAGAGGTGTTGACGAGGAAGAGAGATTCATCGGGGTGAGAATATCTAGTTTCGATGTCTTCATCGGAACGAGGGAGAGCACTGATGAGCTCGGCAAACACCAGGGATTTTTTGGCTTTAGCCTTTGTAAACTCAAGATCGAATTCTTGAAGAATAACGATCCATTTTGAATATTTGCCCCCAGGTACTTGATGTGTCAAGACGTGGTACATGGGGTTGGAGTCTGTGATTACTGTGGTGGTGCGTAATAACATGTAATGGCAGAACCTCTGGACATTGATGACGGTTGCCAGAGCTAGTTTCTCGACATGCGAATATCTGAGTTCAGGTCCAGATAGACTCTTTCTCAGATAATAAATCACATGTTCTTCGTCGTTGGGGTCTTCTTGAACTAACACCATCGCGATGGTGGAAGTAGAGGTGGCCAAGTAAAGGATATAATCCTTTGTATATTCGAGGGGATGTAACAAAGGTGCGTGGGTCAAAGCGTGCTTGAGAGCATCGAATGACCGTTGGGCCATGTCATCCCAGATGAAAGGGATGTTTTTCTATAGTAACCACATAAATCCTTTAGTGATCTCAACATAGTTGTAGATGAAACGACGAAGAAAGTTTTCTTTGCCTTGCAAACTTTGGAGTTGGGTTAAATTGGTAGGTGGGGGTAAGGCTAGGATGGCCTTAATCTTTAAGGGATCCACCCTGATCCCGTCTTTTGAGACAATGAAACCGAGGAGTCGACCGGATTCGACAACAAAAATGCATTTGTGTGGGTTCAGACGAATACGATAGAACCTACATCGAAGAAAAATCGCCCGTAGGTGATCAATGTGATCGAATCAATTTAGCGAATGGGTGGGTAAATTGTTGAGGTACGGTTCTGCTATATGTTTGATGTCATGGAAAGCGTACGACATGGCCCGCTGGAAAGTAGCACCAACATTTTTAAGGCCCAAAGGTAGATTTCGGTAGGAGAAAGTATCCCAAGGGCAGATGAAGGCTATCTTATGTTGATCAGCAGGTAAGATTTCAATCTGGTTATATCCAGAAAATCCATCCATGAAAGAGAAGATTATGCTCCCTACACAATTATCGATGATTTGGTCGATGAAGGGTGTAGGGTAGTTTTCCTTGGGACAAGATTTGTTGAGATCTCGATAGTCAACGCAAACACGGATGGTCCCTTATTTCTTAGCAACCGGAACAAGGTTGGAGACCCATTCTGTCAAAGGGACGAGATAAATAAAGCCAGATTTTAGAAGTTTTCCAACTTCTGCCTTTATAGCTGCGATTTTCTTGGGATGGACCGGGTGAAGCTTTTGTCGAATAGGTTTCGCGTCAGGGTAAGTTTTGATTTCGTGTACGATGATCGAAGGGTCAATCCCAGGCATTTCCTCGTAGCTCCATGCGAAGACATCGCAAAATTCTTTAAACAAAGTGGTGTAAGAGACCACTTCGTCGGGTGTGAAATTAGCACCAAGGTTAATGTTTTCCATGACACCTTCTTTGATCGAAATGTCAATCGCGATCATAGTGGAGATGTTACCCATGTTCCCCTCAGAGAGAGTATCTTGTGTGAGGATAGGAGATTGCGGAGCATCGGTAACATCGGGAGGGGAGATAGAGTGTATGTCTCCGTGAATTTCTTCCAACGGCGGAAGAAAAGAGGATCGATGATGGTTGTCATCCCAAGGTAAATCGTCGATGCTAAGCATTTCCATAATCAATTCGTTAGAAGAGAAAATGTGGGAAATGTAATCGACGACAGATGATAGGGAATCCAACCATGAGGGCATCGAGTAGGCATCGAGCGCCAATAAATGTGGGTTGTTTGGAGAGGGAGAGGCAGATTGAATAGATACGTATGCGGCCTCGGCTGGGCTAAGTGGCATGGTGTCACCGAGCACATCGAATTCCAGAGGACTAGGTACAATCCAAGGATCAGATCATTCCAAGGATTGATAAGGCATAGTCGAGATCATATTGACGGTGGCAATATGATGTGCGGTAGGTGGAAGTGGTGTAGGGAAAGTACCCATGAGGCTAGAATATTTCAATAAGCCAACACCAATGATTTCATACGTAACTAAGTGGTCTCCCGAAAAAGGAATGTTGTTGGTGGAAGGGATGCGAGCGTCGGGTGTACAGAAATCAAGCTGATCGACAGTGACAATTTTGCCTTGATGGGGGAATTGTACACATCGGAACACCGATGAGGCGACGACAGTCATAGCGTAGAACCAACTTCTTCTAAGTAATAGGTTGTAGTCGAGGGGAGAATCGACCACCTCGACGTCAACGGTAACAGTTTTTCAGAGCAACTGAATGGATAAGGATTGTAATAATCTATGAGGATGAAAACATCACTCATCGAAAGAGTGTAACATTGTAGGGGATTTGTTAAGGGTAGGTGATTTCAATCCTTTCCAATAGGCCAGGGACATGACACAGGTAGAGGCTCCCTCATCCAGGATAGTGCGGTGGATTTGTTGATTGTGAACAACAACATCAATTTGGAAAGCTAGCTGGTGGGAGAGTCGTGGTTGATGGTCATCCAGATTAAACGTGAGGTTGTTTGATGACTCACGATCAAAAGTGTCGATAACGGCTACGAGTGTTCTACGTTGGCTGGGAAAGTGTTGTAGAACTTCCAAGGCAGACATAGCACATGGTGCTTGGGCCAAATCTTCTACAATATTGTAATTTTGGGCAGCCCATGAATTAGGACTGAAGGTAGATTTCCGGATGGTGCTCTTAGGAGGGCATAATATGGAGTCAAAAGAAGGTTTCTCAATCTGAAGTGGCCCGGATGGAGGGCTAGCAGATGGAGGAGTAATAGAGGATGGTAACGGGTCCAGGGCGGAACCATTAGCAGTCTTCGGCTTATCAGGTTTAACGGGTGTGTCATATGTCACGGAGCGAGTGGTTAGATTAACCCTGTTAAACATGTAAATGTGGGAACTTGTTGAGGCCTCATCATGGGGTTGGTTGGAACGGGCCCCTGGCGTAGGGGTTTGGGCAACCAAAGATTGTTGCTGTGGAAAAGGCCAAGTAAGAACAACGGGTTGTGAATTTCCCTTGAAAATTTTGGCCACTTCATCGCGATGTGGGCAGTCTCGAGTGTAGTGATCGTCTCCACAAATGAGACATGGGAATTTCGGTTTTCATTGTGGTTGTTTTCTGACAGCAGGGGTTTGGGGTTGAGTTTTGGGTGGTTCATTGTTATTGTTCTTCTTTGGTTTATTTCTCACTTTCTTCTTGCGCCCAAGTTGTTGTGAAGGGGTTGATTGGACCGCATTCACCTCAGAGACCTGAGTTTGAGGGGGGGTAGAAGAGGGTGTAGTCGAGATGGGAGCAGCCATCGAAGCGGGCCGCTGAATCGTTCCAGTAGACTGGGTAGTAGATTGGTTTTTGACGGAGCCAATAAATCCATCTGCGTGGGAAGAAGACGATGGTTTGGATGGATCATTAGTGGGACGGGTAGTGTTCGGTATCAACTCGTACAGAGTACCGGATTGTGAATAGACTAAGTCTAAGTACTGAGCTCGGGAAATGGATTCTTCTTCGGTGACTAAACCACCCATGGTAACATCACGAGAAATCTGGGGTAACAATGATTTAGTGAACCATTCCGCTAAAAATTGGTCATGAATGACCGCTTTGATTAGCCTTCGTCGTTGTCTCCATTCATGAATATGATCAGAGATATGTATGGAAGTTGTCTGACGAAGGGAGGTTAATAGTTCAGTACCCGTCTCGTATCGAATGGGCAGTTGGAAGTGTGTGAGGAAGGGCATGGCAAGGGAGTTGAAATCATGAAAAGATGCACGTGGTAGTTCAATATACCATTTTGCTGCGGAACCCGTAAGTGTTCGTTGGAAAAGACGCAAACGAATAGAATCGTTCATGAGAGAGTTGGATGAACACAACAAATGGAAATTCATTACGTGGTTGTTTGGGTCTTCTCCGGACTTTCCATCAAAATTTGGGATATCAGAAGGAAGTTTAGCTGGAATAGCTAGCCAAACCGGAGAATGATAAATAGGATCATTCGTTAATCGAGACAAGTCTGGAAGATCCAGGGTAGCTAGAAAAGGTAGTTGTCGGTTAACCTATGGGTAATGTTGGTGTGGCAGATGGACACCAGTGGGGCCCATTACTGGGTTATGTGGGTAATTATAACTAGTGGGTCCTCTTGTATGAGGTTGGTTTTGACCAGAGTACACAAGATTTGAGGTGTTTTGAGAAACATGTGTGAGCGGAGGATAACCGGATGGGTTTTGCGGGTTATAGGTTGGGGTTGGCATTTGCCCGTAAGGGGGTTGTTGCAGAGTCTGAGAATTTTGTCCTGTCGAGAACTGTGGATTTCCTTGAAAAAGGACATTCCACGGATTAGACGCGACAGACACATTTTGTCTGTGTGGTTGATGGTAGACTCCGGATTGAGGCTACCCCCCAGCATGAGGGTGCCCCCCAAATGGAATTTTTCCTTCGGTGGGAGGATGCCCCCCAACTTGAGGGAGAGTTCCCGAAATTTGAAAGCCAGACGTAAATGACTGACCAGTGCCGCCGAGCGGATTAGGACCACCAAGACCGGTCCCTCCAGGTTGTTGGATAGGTATGGAACTTCCCAATACAACTTGGGTAGTAGCAGTGGTGGGAGTATTCAATGCTCTGTACCCAAAAGGGAGTGATGATGTAGGTCTTGGTGTTACAGGTGTGCCAATCGCAGCTTGATTAACCACCGTGTTACCGACGGGAATAGTCGGTATGTGAGGGACCATTGTAGAATGGGTCGTCTGGAGGGGGAGAGTAGACCTTGGGCCAATGGACAATGTGTTCGGACCAATGGGAGGTGTGCATATAAAAATGGTGGTACCGGTAAAATGATTTAGGGGTATGTTGTAGGAAAAAGGTGCGTCGGCACCTTCCCCTGTTCCATAAAGATCTCGCACCAAGCGTGGTGGACTTCGAACAATGTCTGCGGTCCAAAAGGGATCATCGGCTAAAGGGTTTTGATGAGACCCAGCCGGAATGTCATAAGGATTGACAACGACAAATTCACCAGTGGAATTCAGTTGGAGGACACGTCGTTCATATCCCTCCAAAATGCAGAAAGCTTTTGGGGACTCTGAAACATTTCGAAAATTCTCCAAAGGAGTGGGAACTTCTTCTTGGGAAGTTGTAGTATTTTGAACCTCGCTCTATTGAGGAGATTCCTCCGTAGAATGAGGGGGTAAAGGGGTGTTTCCTTCCATATTTTCTGGAGGAAGTACCTATAGCCTCCGCGAAAGGCATGGAGGGTCGATGTTGGCAAAAAAGAGTCGGTGGAAAAAATCTATGGCCAACTACCGAAAAGAAACAACATATGCTAATAAAATCTAAGAATCACAACCAAGTAAACAGGACCTTCTTTTGATGACCGTACTAGTTGGTGATGAAATCCAACGTTGCGTGATCAAGTCCAGAAGGGGCGGGGATAGGGTGGAACAGTTACAATGGTGACCTGCTTAATGGACTTACGCCTTGGTGCAAGCTTCCACGCAGTAATTGTGGATTTACCCTCCAAGGATCCCGAGTGAGTTTGACCAATGTCTACTCCAGGTACAGTGAGACTTTCCTTCACTGTCACCTTGTGTAAGACCCTAAATATTATGGCCACTAAGGTTACCAATTCGCAGTCAGCCCTTGGGTGGGAACATTCGATAGTCCGATCCGAACGTACGGGCAGGGTATTGAGCCGAAATCAACTAAAAGGCTTCCACGCAGTAATTGTGGATTTACCTTGAAGCAACCCCCATAATACGATCTGACCACCACAATCAGTTGAACCATGGAGGGATAATCTCTGTAACTCACTCGAATGCGACCTCGTGCATAACCCCTGTGTGAGAGGGGGATCCCAGGCAGACTTATATGGTAATTGGATTTGACTCTCCCTAACTCAGGATGCTACTATTTTTTTTGGAAACTTTGGAGAGTTATGCTCACAGCCTAATCCAAAGTACTAAGTCTAGTCTACTATTGGTGGAGGACCCTAGAAAAGAAAAAGTTCCAAATAATTTTTAATTAGCATTGATTTTTATAGTTGTTCTTTACTCAAAAAGGGTTGCATGGAATTGAAACGAATGGAATTATGACTCAGTCCCAAAAATGCATTAGAGATGATAAGAATTCATTTCTTTTCGATGAACATATAGCTAAGGGAGGGAGAGAGAGTTATTTTCACTAAAAAGCACTAATAAGGAATGTCCTCAAGCAAATTTTCTTCAAATCAAATCCTAATGTGATGCTAAAACTTTTGAGATGCCTTCTAGCATGCACAATCAATCATGAAGATGCTTTTTATTGTTTGCATATGAATAATGATTAATTCAACACAATTCTCCTCTTGCTAATTACCTTCTTGGATGAATGAAAACCGGACCAACACAAGCAAGAATCATACAAACAATACACCCTCTTGTTGTAATCAAAACAAAAAGCGAAAGAAAAGAAGCAATCAAAGAGAAATCAAACTTCACACCCAAAAGAAAAAGTCGAAGAACAATGATCTTTAACTAAAATCAAAATGAAGAGATATGTAGGCCTTTGATGACCTTCACCAGAGTTTTTTGTTCAGTTGATGAGGAGAGAAAGAAAATGCATGGGTTTCAAACTCAAATGACAGAAAAACTCAACAACAATAGTGAAGAAGGCTACAAAATCTAAACAACAAGACGTTTGTTCTTCAAGCAAAAGGCAGATGTCAAAGCTGGAAAGAAGAAGGATTGACTCACAAGGTTACCCAGTAAGAGAGACACAGAGGAAAAACCCTGAAAAAACAATTCTAGAAGGTTTACTAGTGAAGGGAGGGTTGGCGCTCTGTTGTCAAGGACAAGGAGCATTATAATGCTCTGTGCAAGGCTATTAGGGAGCGCCAAGTTCAAAAACTCCCAAAGGTGTCAAAAAATCCAAAAAATGTAATTCAATCTCGACAATTAGGCTGAGTATGATGGGGTAGGGAGCCAATCAGCTCATGAAACCAATCAAAAAAGGAGTGAACCAGGTCTGAAACAATCAATGGGTATAACAAGGTCAATGAGGAGAAATCAAAACAAGAAATTTTGATTTGAGGCTATCTCCCCTGTGGAGTCGCCAGTTTCTGTTGTAGGAAAATCTCCCTGTGGACAGGTATATTGCCTCAAAGAGCTTGACCCTAACTCTCAGACAGAAAATGCTTAATGTGGACACTGACTTCCTTTCAAATCTATGCAAACTAACACATGAGAAGGAAGGAGAACAAAAGTACCTTTTTATCGACGTTTGTCCCTACACGCTCCGAGTTGCGCTCCGATCTTTTGCTCCTCGCTGAGTCCTGTAGACAAACAAGATATGACCACTTCCTACTCTATTGATATTATCTTGAAAATAGATCTATCTATCAATGATAATTTCATGTAACATCAGACACAAACTAGAAATAAACAGGCCAAGCGTGTCATATTAATGAGAATAACGACAACAATACTTACAATCGTAGATGCGAATGCGACGACTTAGTCGAGTCCCCTTCGTCTAACCCTTGCTCGAACGATCCACAACCTGGATGACAGTAGCTTCACTGATCACTCTCTTTTGGCTGACTGTGTGTTTCCTATGAGATCATAGGTTTCATGCTAGCGATTCTTCCCCCTTTCCACCATCATAGAGCTTGCTTATATAGGTTAATAGGAGCTTAACCTCTTCAGTTATCTTTAGAAGAAGTTGAGGAACCTCCTCCTTAGATCAGGGATCTCCTGATGGAACCAAGAATTTGAATGCAACTACCTCCTAAACTTGAAAGATCCTCCCCTTATTCTCCTCAACGGGCCAACTACTGCCTCAGATTAGGCAGCGCTCTCTCAAAAGGGGCATCAGAGCGTTGTAGCGCTCCCTAGGAAGCTTGAGGGGAGCACCAGTGCTCCAAAGGTGGATAGAGCTCCTTAAAAGGGGAAAGAGAGTGTTATAATGCTCCATGAGGCCTTATAGGGGAGCGCCAACACTCCTAAGGCTGATGTAGGGGAGTGCTCCCCCTCAGAACCTTTTTTTAAGAGCTCTTCTCAGGTGTTAAGAGTTCCTTGACTTCAATTAATCAATTCCTCTTCTCCAAATCAAGTGTATGAGATGTTTTAAGTGCCTCCTTAGTGTCGTTATTATGGTAGTATGCTTGAACAACGTCTGTGACACTTGCGAAAGTTGTAAGGAAGATGCGACACTTACGACAATTGAGAGGAACATGCGACACTTATCCAGTTGAGTAATTTTGACATGTAACAATTCTGATATAGGAACCAATCCCTGGTCTTTGCGAGATATGAAAGGTGTAGAACTATTTGGATCTCCTCATTTATCCTTGGCTCTGGTCTTCCACTGAGCATGCTTACCACTGGGTGATAAAACAACTCAATAAACTGTTTAAAACTAAACTTAGTGGAGTTCCTTCTGAGCAACGAAGTCCATAGGGTTACTTCCTGCAGTTTTCTGTGTTGATCCATTTTTTGCATGAGAAAGGAGAATTTGTCGGTTTGATAAAACCTAAACATGTAGGCCAGTATTGAAGAATACCAGAACATGCCTTCTGTGGGGAAATTTGACAGTTTCTCATGCCGATTTGCGACCAAGAAAACACTGTGGTCGAACTGGATGGCAACCTTCTATTCAACTAAGAAAATGAAAAGGAAACCTATGATAGGTTGATCCACCCATTCATCTGAGAAGTAACTGAGAAAACAACACAGTGATGAAATGATCTAGTTTCCATTTTCTAAAAATACGGAGGAATGGTAAGGGGGATTCTTCTTGGGAAATTGGGCATCTTACGGGAGGAAAGACTCAAAGATTTGCGCTCTTCAGGGAAAAGACAGGTTCTGATACATTTCTGTCAGAATTTCAATGGTGAGGAGAGAACGAGGTTCATCTCTGGGTACCTGCATCATTTGATCGATGGTCTCAGGTGTAATAGAGGAAAAGTTTCTCCAGAAGACGGTATTATGGCTCTCTGATCTGGGAGGTAGTGCACTTGGCATTTGAGGGCAAATTCTGGAAAATGGTGGACTTGGGGAAAAAGATACAGAGGGAGGTTTGACTCCCAAAGCCCGATTTCATCGCTCTGATTGATGAATGTGTATTTAAACCATGACTCTAACTCAACGAAATTGAATTCACACCTGGTTTATTAGATTAAATAATCTTTGTCTGCTAATGGAATCCGGTTGAGATCGACAGAAGGTGGGAAGAAAGGATTTACCTCAACATTTGACTTTTTAGATTTGGGCGCCATTGATTTCCATCGATACCTGCACACTGAGCACATGTTAGTAGGTAAAAATGCTATGGCTGTGGAATTGTTGTAGAGGCGAAGGAAAATGAGTCTCTGGTGCACAGGGAGTATGACAAGAATGCAAATGATGAAAACGGGGTCAGAATTTAGTGAACGGGTATCTGTTGGGCGAAAAGGACAAGTCAGGAGAATAACGGGTATGTGACCAATAATAAATGGCCAACAAGTATTTTAGAGCATGAGGGGGGCAAGCAAAGGACGTCTGACGTGTGTACCCAGATGATGTGGAGGGTGGTGATTGGGAGGTAAATGAGTGAGGTATGACCCGTAATGGTTAGATGGAGGGGACATGCTGAAGGGGTCACGAGATGGGACTTGTGAGGAGGGGTTTTGGGTGTGACATCTCGAGGTGGTGGCTGTAATATTGGAAGAATGGTAAGAGGTAACAAGTTTGGAGTAGAGGAGGTATGATGCAATGAGTTGATGCCATGTAGGGATGGGGCCCATTGAGAAATTGTTTCATTGCGGGCCCCCTTGACGTTAAAGGTAAGAAGCTTGGGGGGGTCTAGAATTTGCTGTTGATTGTTGACCTGAGCGTCGCTAGATCAACTATTGATCTAAGCCCTTTCTTTATCCGTCATATCAGACCCCCCCCCC
>ML804464.1:35880-47490 GCA_009831015.1 Picea engelmannii
TCATACTTTGATTGTTGTGGATTTGCAGACCCAAACTCCCGTTTGTTCTGGTGCTTAAATTTCTGCTCGATTTTAACAACATATCGATAGGCAGCACCAAGTGATGAGATGTCCAGAAAATCCATTTCAGTTTGGATGTATCTATGTAGAGCCCCACGATATTTCAGAACCAAATGTCATTCGGAGTCTTTGATACCTAGCTTGGTGCGCAAGGTATGGAAGGTATTGGTGAACTTTGGAACTGCTTGGCCCCTCTCTTGCCGCAGTGTGGTCCATCTCATGTATTGTTCCTCATAGTTGCCAATAGGGTAGTATTGTTCCTTTACCGCATCCACAAAAAAATCCCAAGTGAGCTCAGCCCCATATATTCCAGGCTCCTCTGTGGAACTCTGCTCCCAGTAAGTTTCCCACCAATGTTTGACATGGGGGAGAGCCTTAAGGAGTGCGAAGGTGATCTTTTCCTTGTCGGAAAAATTATGAACCGAGAAATAACCTTCTAGAAGATTTAACCATTTATCTAGGGCATCTGCATCTATTTGACCTTCAAATATAGGAATATCAAAATTAACCTGTACCTTGAAAGACGAGGTGCCTCCAAAGTGGTCTCTTGATGAAGATGCACCTGATGCTATCGCCAGGCGTTGAAGGATGTGGGAAAAATTCTCCATCATTTCGTCCCTCTGTTGCGTGAGAGCTTGCTCAAGCAACAGACTGATAGGATCATCTGCTCCATCATTTTTCTTTTCTTCCGCCATTGAGGGTTTCTTGGGTGTGCGAGAGAAATTTTCCTCAAGAGAGACAAGCTCGAGACCCAACTTGCTATACTTGGACCTCGTCGGAGACATGCACTGAAAAAAACAAACAAGAGCAGCCTGCTCTGATACCACTGATCCAGATTATTTTCGGCACGAAATGAGAGCGGAGATATAATAAAGAAATGCACAGAGATATCGCGTATATCCAGTAATATAACATAAATATATCAGAGATACAGTAATACACGATTTCTATTAATGAAAGAAATGTACAGAGACTATAAAAATACAGAGTGAAAGACTCGCTAGAATGGTGGAAGCTTATCTCTGAGAAGAGATGTGACAGCTACTCGCATTCGAAAGAAGATGGTTACAATGAGGCTCTGGAGGCCTTTTTACAATAATCGGGAATGCCAAAATTCCTAGACATCCAAAATCCTAACCCTAGGAGATGAAGCGCCAAAAGTCATGTGGGCCCCGTTTGGGTAAGTTGGTGCATCAACTTCCCGGGGTCGTAACTTTTTCATACGATCTCCGTTTTAGGCATGTGATAGCTCGTTGGAAAGGTATTGTCGAGGAGATTCATTTTGGGGGATCAATCATGCCTTTTTTTGTCATTTAGAACCTCAATCTCGAAAAAACTTCATTTAGGCCCTCAAAATGGCCCCGGAAGTTAAAACCTGCTAAAAATAGTAAATTGCCAAAATGGCTAGAAAACTGTTTTGAGCCATTTGGAAAAGGTGGGTGGCCCCCGATATCCACCTGGATCAATAACAGATTTAGTAGCTTTCCTCCATGGCATAGCCTCGATCCACTTGGTGAAGTAGTCGGTGGCAGTGAGGATCCACTTGTGTTGGCCCGAGGAGGATGAATGTATTTCACCAATGAAGTCTAGACCCCATTGTTGTAAAGGAGATTCAACTGAGATGGGTTTCATAGGGAGTGGAAAAATCTTCCTTTTACCTTAAAAAATCTGGCACTTGTGGCAAGAAGTAACCTTCTAGTGGATGCCCAAGAACAGAGTAGGCTAGTAGAAACCAACTCTCAGAATCTTGTTAGTTGTGGTCTTCGAGCTTAGGTGCCCACCACAGTCTCCTGCATGAAATTATTGAATAACTTTGTCAGCTTCGTATTTTAACAAGAAATTAAGCAAGACACCACCAGGATCTTTCCAATAGATATTGCATTCTAGAATACAAAATTTCAATGCTTTCAATTTAATAAATCTGGCTTTGGTTTTAGTCAAACCAGGAGGAGCTTGTAAATTTTGGAGTACAAAAATGAGGTCTTCATACCAAGGGGAGTTTAAGAATACCTCTTTTATGTTTGGAGTCGCCTACTCTTCTGGTCCGTCAACTACATCCAAAAAATTAATATCTAGAGCATGAAAATTAGACTCAACCATTAGTTTGGCCAAACACTATCCTTTGATTAGTTTAGTAGGTTTTATTACAATGTTGTATTCTAGAATAACCACAATCCATTTTCCTCTTCTACCATATAGATTATCCTGGGTTAGGATATCCTTAACCACTGCGTTCGAAACGTATGCAATCATGTGAGAATGGAGAATATAGACTCTAAAGTCCTTTATGGATTTCACCAGAGCGAAAGCTTGTTTTTCCATTATGTTATAGTTCAAAGATGTTGGATCATGTTGCCATTGATTCCAATGGTTTGATTGATTGATGCCATTAATTGATGTTATGTGATTGATTGATGTCAAAGGATTGATTGATTGATGATTGATGTAATATAATATGTATTGTCCTTGATGAAAATGCATATATGAAGATGGATCAATGAGTTGTCATTGATATGATGAAGATGGATCGATGAGTTGTCATTGATACATGATGAAGATGGATCAATGTGGTTTCATTGGTATATGATGCATTATTGGAAAAATGTATAGATTAATCATTATTGTCTTATCATGATTGATAATGTGCACAAATGGATGAACTCCAAAGTGGTTCTCTTATGGTGAAATCCCTCACGGGAAGACACTTTGCGGATTGAGTTATCCTAGAAGAATTGTTGGAGGACCCATGATTGTATGTAGAATAATGAGATGCAGGACATTGAATTTTTTAGGGAAACTATACTATATGTATAGTTCTTTTCATGCCATTTCCGGTGGTATGTAGAACGCCACATAACTCCTCATGGTTAGAGAGTTATGGCCATGAGAAGTTGGAGACCCCAGGTTTGGATAATGGACCCAAGTTTGTTTGATGGGTAATGGTATGAGTTATGATATATTTTCAGAAAATACTATTCTATATGGATAGTACATGTCATTCCATTTCTGGTGGTATGTGGAACATCACATAAATCCTCACGGTTTGAGAGTTATGGCCTTACGAAGTTGGAGGACCCTCACATGTCATCTAGAAGCCCCAAAAGGTCAAAGTAGTTCAAGGGTTTTTAAAAGGTAAATAATAAAGTGAAGTGATGAGTGTACTATAATTCAAATTGAATACAAAAAAATATATTTAAATAATAAATTTAATGGAGAAATTAGAAGTGGGTTAACCCTAAAATAAGGAAAGTGGGGCCAAGTGACCTGTAAGATGTTTTTAAGGAAGCTACTTGGAGAGAATAAATAAGAGGCAAGGATCTATAATTTTAATCACACTTGAGAATATTGAATATCTATATGTTTCTAAGGTAACCAAGGATATATAAGCCGAAATTCCGAGGAAAGGTGAAGAAAAGAAGGCCAAAATCCAAGGAAGGATAAATTCTTTTATGGTGTTTTCTAAGGTATGTTATTTACAGGTCATCTCACCATTTTCACTATAAATTTTTTTGTATAATCATTCAGACCTTGAAATTTCTATTCCATTGATAAAACATACCAACGTATCTGTGGTAAAAACCTCATCTTGTGGGTCATTTTATTTTTGGAGTTACACTCCGTGGAAAATAGGGTTTGTGGCTAGTCCTGAAACTAGTCAAAAACAAGTGTTTCAGGTAAAACCGTCATAACTTCTTCATAACATATCCAAATTCAGTGAGAACAAATTTTTTAGTTAGAGTACAGGCTTTAGTATGTTTTTTAGTAGTTTCCAATAAATTCAACAAATAGTTTGTGTGGTCCACGCTCTACAAGGTCGCTCTCTAGAATCGGCCAGAATTCAACAAGGTATGCCATTTTTTCTATAACGCCTTTTTTGAGAGGTTCCAAATAGTGCCACCTAGAGGAATTTCATAAAACACACTAAAGAAAATTGTGTATAAGTTTAAGATATTTATTCATTACAAGTACAAAGTTATGAATATTTCAAGTTGGGGTTGTTGACTAATCCAAAACTAGTCATGGTTGAGACAATCAGTCGATGAGTTGGCACATACATGAGGTGTATAGTTGATGATGTTGGTACATATTGATGAGTCATTGTTGATGATTATTTGACATATGATTGGTATATACTTGGTACATGGTTGGATGCACTTTTTTATGGTACAGGTTGTTTGGCACAGGTTGGTGCATGGTTGATGTGCTTGTTTATGTTGACAGATTGATATATGTTGAGGATTTTTGCCTCATCTCAGTTGGTGCTGAGAATGTAAGCTGAGTCTTGCATATAGATATGGTGTTCTTGTAGAGTTGTACTCTATTCAGTTGTTGCTGAAAAACCCCCAGATTGATGTCCATAATAAAAAGAAAAATTGTACATACATCTTGTGTTCTTTGTGTTCCTTGTGGAGATGATTTGTTGATGATATGTTGCTGATATATGTTGTTGATATGTATTCACATATAACTGATTATAAATGACAGCAATGAGTAATTAGAAAATTTTGAATGTTAACTAAGGAGTTTTTGTGTAAGAGGGAAGTTTTGGGAAAAAGATTCCCACACTCATTCACCCCCCCCTTTAAAATTGGTAGGTGTGTCCAACAAAAGCAACATCTCTCAAAGATTTGCTGAAAAACACTATTGGTTGTCCGTACCCTTCACTATTTTTCTGCAACAACACTGCTGCTATGGTGTGTTCATATGCAAAGGATAAAAGATAAAAGTCTTTGGTGTAATTTGGGCTGATCAGAACCAGGGCTTCGGTGAGCGCATGTTTCACCTGCTCAAATGATTGTTTGGGATTGGCATTCCATTTGATTCTTGTTTGTTTTTTCAACATATTAGTGATGTTCCTGAGAAGTTCGGCCAAGTTTAGTATGAACCTTCTAAGGAAATTTATTTTTCCAATGAAAGATTGCAGTTCTTTGATATTCTTAGGGTGTTCCACCTTCTGGATGGATTTTATCCTGCTCGGATCTATTTTAATTCTGTCTTTTGAGATTATTTGTCCCAGTAATTTACCTTCCTCTAAACTGAAAAGGATTTTATTAGGATTCAATAAAATCCCAAATTTCCTGCACTTCTCAAATATGCATTTGAGGTGGAGCAAGTGTTCCTCGTCGGATTTGGAGTAGACAGTCATGTCATCTAGATAAATGACTATAAATCTTCCAATCTCATCCACAAAAGAAATGTCCATTTCCCTTTGAAACGTAGTCCCAACATTCATCAGACCAAAAGGCATCTTCACGTACATGAAGGTTCCCCAGAGTGTGGTAAAAGTTGTCTTCTCTTGATCTTCTGGATGGACAAGAACTTGGTTGTAACCCAAGAAACCATATAGTAAGGAGTTCATACTTGACCCAACCACATTTCGTAAAATATATTCCATTTTGGGCAAAGGGTAATTGTCTTTGAGGGAGACTTTGTTTAGATTTCTGAAATCTATGCAAAGTCTGATCTCGCCATTTTTCTTCCTGGTAGGAACTAAGTTAGAAACCCATTTGGAAAACCTCAAGGGAACTATGATTTTAGCATCATACATATTTTTGATTTCTTTCTTTATCAGGGGAAGTAACTTTGGATTTATTCTCCTAAGTTTCTATCTGAAAGGTTTATGTTCTTCTTTTATAGGAATCCAATGCTGTATGATACTTGTGTCATAGGATTTTAAGTCCTTGTAACCCCAGGAAAAAACATCTACGTATTCCTTAAAAAGTTCAATGTATTTGCGTTTTTGCTCAGGGAGTAGTGATTTAGAAAGTTTTATCATCTTGGGTTTCTCTTTTGTTCCTATGTTGCATTCTTTGACCTCCTTACCACTAGCTTCAATTTTCAGTTTTTTGGCTACGTCGTTAAAATCAAATAAGTCTTCTAGCGGAACTAGACCTCTAGGTAACACATTATTTTTCAACTGTAGAATACCAGAATCTATCTCATTTTTATTCAATTCATATGCATCTATTTTACTTTCATTGAGCTTTTTGGAATCTACATTATTTACACTAACACTTTCGAAAACAGATTTATTTACAATCTCGTCTTCATTTGCTAAATCTATGTTTGTACATTCGAAATCGTTCTTACACTGTAAGAATTATTCAATTTGATCATCATTTCCAAATACCTTCCAGTATTTGATGTTGTCAGGAACGGTTGGTTTTCACTTCACCTCCACTGTGTACTTGCGAGTGGGACAAAAAGGAATTTTACAGGTAGCTGCCGATCTGGCCAACTCGTCTACCAGTATGTTTTGTTCTCCAGGCATTACCTGCAAGTTGATTTCAGTAAAGCATTGAAGAGAATCCAAAACAAAATTCCTATAATCCCTAATTCTGGGGTGTTTAGCTGCATACTCATCTTTAATTTGCTTGATAATCAATTCAGAATCACCCCTTACCATGATCTATTTGGCACCAACTTTCTTTAGTAGTTTCAGGTCGAGCATTAGAGCCTTGTACTCATCTACATTGTTAGTGCATTGAAAATTTATCTTGTAAGAATGATTCTCAGAATACCTGTGGTTATGCAACCAAACTCCAGTCCTAGCTCCTTCTTTATTCATAGCACCATCAAAATCCATGCTCCAAAAATATGTTGGCAGTTCTTCCCTTTCTACCATTTCCACCTTTCTTGGCTCCATGATTGTTTTACTTTCTTTCGAATCATGTGTATCATCTTCCAGCTGAGCAATTTGTTCTTCCACATCACCATCATTGTATAAAATGAAAGAGTCTAGATCAGAGTGTGTAGAGTATAATGGATAGTTATGTGACTTTTCCTGACTACTGACCATATACTTCATCAAGGTCTCTCGATACAGTCTTCTTTGTTGTCTGAATACCAGGATGGTGGCATAGGACATATCTAGCTGCAGGGTTCCTTTCATCTTAGCTCTCCATGATCTTGACAGTAACATACCGTATTTTGGGGGAATATATGAAACTACTATATCCATTACCATACTCTTTGCTGGGATTTGAGCTAATGTAATGCATAAGTCTTTGATCAGGCCTATGCATTTAACCTTGCTGGAATCGAAAGAATGCAAATTTTTGTAGGGACTGGTGACCTCGAGCCCCAAATTTTCCATCACAACTTTGGGCATCAGGTTGTGACAAGCACTCGAATCTAGCATAGCATTGTGTAATATCATATCATGGATGTTTAGGATGATGTAAAAAGGGGCCACGACACCATTATCAGTTTGACCATCAACTTCAGGACCAAACAGGAGCTATGGTCGGTCATCCACAAGATTTACTATGTCTGAGTGATTTGCAGATCCAACATTCAAAGCCTTAGTACCTATCTCAGGTTCTATGCTCAAAGATTTAATCACCTGCGACCTGTAAGCGTTCTTAT
The DNA here is from genome assembly GCA_009831015.1 of Picea engelmannii. NCBI lineage: Eukaryota > Viridiplantae > Streptophyta > Pinopsida > Pinales > Pinaceae > Picea > Picea engelmannii. Next base: position 43,309 of record ML804464.1, read on the forward strand.
TCATTAGCTCAGAGAGGGGAATGGGAATTTTTAATTTAGCTAGTTCCCCTTCAAGGCTGAATGCAGTGGAAGGTTTGCTTAAGATTTGTACTTATAGTTTATCTCTTGGAATTCTATGGCTGGGTGCACTTGGTTGACTAATTGATGGAACTTCAATCTGATTTTCTCTCTGTAGTATTTTTGGAACTTTTTGTGTGTGAGGTCCAACCTTGTTTCTCTCAGGGACTTTCTTGGGAAGGTTTTCTGAGGTTTTCTTTGTTTTAGCATCCTTCTTCAAAGAGTTTTCTTTTTTCTTCTTTCTCCTTAGGTTATACTACCCGTGAACCTCCATTATAACATTCTCAAAGGCCTGCTATTCTAATTTCTCAGCTTCTTCATTTACCTCCATTTGTGAAAGGAGGAACATCTCGTGTTCTTCCTGGGTGAGGAAAATGGATTCATGATCGTGATCGTGATCACCCATTAGGTTTATATGACTGTCATCAAACTCCTCGATTACCTCCTCCCCATCATCGACGTAATTCTCCTGGAGGGGAGGTCTGATCTGTTGATCAGGCCCCCTCTGCTCTCTTTGATATCTAGGATATCTCTACCTAATTTGAGGTGGATTTCTTCTGAAGTTTGGGTTTCTAATTTGAGGAGCGGCTTGATTCTCCCTAGGTGGGTTTTTGTCAGTTACAGTGAGTCTCTCCATCATTTTCTCCATAGCTTTGGCTAGAGAATCTAGTTTGGCGTCTAATGAGGAAGTAGAAGGCTCTTCTTTAATAGTGACTCACCTTTCTATTTTCTGCCTGGCCCTTCTGGCTAAAAGATTTGTTTCTACACTGACGACACTTTTCTGCATGTCTTCCAGAGTTGCATCATTTCTCTTTCTTAGTTGATAAGACATCTCTGTGTCAAATCCATCGGGGAACTTTATTAATGCCAAACCTTGTGGTGGTTTGATATCAGTTGGAATTGACTTGTACAAATTGTTGAAACGAGTGCAATAATCTTGCACTACCTCTCCTAGGTTCCGTCTGATGTTCTCATATTTTGAAGAGAAGGAGACCTTAGAAGTGGACTGTGACTCCCGGAAACCTCTGCATTGTTTTTCTTCCCGAATAATTTTTCAAGATTGTCTATTACTACTACAGGCTCTGGGTCTAGATGAGATCTGGTAAAAACTCTTTTGGGAGCCAGAGTTCTAATTTTTTATTTCGTTTTTCTTTATAAGAGAATCTTAAAATAATTATATACAAACTTTAACAACTTCTAAACATTATCTCTTTATATGTTTGGATTTTATGACTTGTTCAGAAATAAGGTTTTCTTTGTCTAGGGGAAAGAAATCAAAGGGTGAAAGTTTGTTTAGTTCTTCCCCAGTGGAGTCTCCATTTATGTTATCACTCTATAAAGTCCCAGAGGTTGTTTTCAGGTAGAGTAAATTTACTAGAGGTAACCTTATCCAACCACTTTGAAACTGGGAGCTAGCCCTACCAGTTTCAGAGAGGGATCTCTCTACAAGTTTTAACTTTGTTTTAAACTTCAGATATTAGGCTAGTTAAATAGTGCAGGACCGAATGTTGTTTCTTTTTATAAGATGGCTGAAAGGTTTTATGCATCCATTGGGCTATGGGGTATGTTTTATAAAGGTAGATATCAAAGAATAGATATAAATATTCCTTTCACAGGGAAGGATAATGCAACTACTGGATTCTTTAGAAATAAAATGAAGGTTAACAGATAAAAGCGAGATGATTAATTATAACCAAGAAGCATTTAAGAATTTCTTGACTACAATATAAGAATAAAACACTTAGATATTTAAAATATAGAAATAGAGTACGGAAAGGTAAATTTTGTAACTTTAACTCCTTTTAAATGACCAGACTAGAAAAACAAGATGATAACTAGAAAAGATACACATTCAACTGAGAATAGAAAACTTCACCAATAGATAACACACAGGAATCCTGTGAAAAGTCTCTTTATATTACTGAAAGATATTCTTGAAAAAAATTACAGTGCTTACAGCTTTCTAGGGTGTAAAAATTAACCCTCAATACTTCTAAGTTAGAAGTATTTATAATCAGAATTACAAATGACCCTGTCATAAATGATTAGGACATGGCAGACCCTGAATCTAACTAACTAACTAACAAGATACAAAATCTAGGAATTGTCGATGATGTGTTGAATTATTCACGTTGAATCTGGGGAAGGCTATTGGTGAGTCACCCACATGACTTTGACTGATCCATTTGCTGACTTAGCTTGCATACCTCATTTCCTTTAATATTTTATCTGCCTCTCCCCCAACAACTCGATTGTTGCAGATAAATGGTCCTATTTTCCCTTTAATCCTCATCTATTATTTTTTCTTTAGAGACACAAAATGAATGTCATCTAAATTTATCATCTAATGAATATACTCCAGTGCAAATATACACACAGGAAAATACTTGGGCAATTTGTATGGAGCTAGTTCACACCCATACACTCTGATCTCTGTGTGATTCTGATATAGGAACCAGTCCTTGGTCTTTGCGAGATCCAAAAGGTGCAGAACTCTTTGGATCTCCTCGTTTATCCTCAGATCTGGTCTTCCACTGAGCATGCTTACCACTGGGTTATAAAACAACTCAATAAATTGTTTAAAACTGAACTTAGTGGAGTTCCTTCTGAGCGGTGAAGTCCATATGGTTACTGCCTGTGGTTTTTCGTGCTGGTCCATTTTCTGCATGAAAAAGGAGAATTTTTTGGTTTGATAAAACATAAACATGTAGGCCAGTATTGAAGAACACTAGAACATTCCTTCTGTGGGGAAATTTGACAGTTGCTCGTGCAGATTTTCGGCCAAGAAACCATTGTAGTCGTACTGGATGGCAACCTTCTCTTCAGCAGAGAAAACAGACAGGAAAACTAGGATAGGTTCATCCACCCATTCGTCTGAGAAGTAAATGAGCAAAAAACATAGTGATGAAATGATATGGTTTCCATTTTCTGAAAATATGGAGGAATGGTAAGGGGATTCTTCTTGGAAAATTGGGCATCTTGTGGGAGGAAAAGCTCAAAGATTTGCGCTCTTCAGGGAAAAGACGGGTTCTGATACATTTCTATCAGAATTTCAATGGTGAGGGGAGAATGGGGTTCATCTCTGGGTACCTGCATCATTTGATCGATGGTCTTGGGTGTAATAGAGAAAAAGGTTTCTCCAGAAGATGATATTATGGCTCTCTCATCCGGGAGGTAGTGCACTTGGTATTTGAGGGAAAATTTTGGAAAATGGTGGACTTGGGGAAAAAGATACAGAGGGAGTTTTGACTCCCAGATCCCGATTTCATCACTCTGATCGATGAATGTGTCTTTAAACCATGATTGTAACTCAACAACATTGAATTCACACCTAGTTTATGAGATTAAATAATTTTTGTCTGCTAATGGAATCTGATCGAGATAGATAGGAGGTGCGAGGAAAGGATTTTCCTCAACATTTGAAATTTTAGATTTGGGCGCCATTGATTTCCACCAGTACATGCACACTGAACACACGTTAGTAGGTAAAAAGGCTATGGTTGTGGAATTGTTGCAGAGGCGAAGGAAAATGAGTCTCTTGTGTGCAGGGAGTATGAGCAGAATGCGAATGATGAAAACATGGTCGTTATTTAGTGAACGAGTATCCGTTGGGAGAAAAGGACAAGTCAGGAGAATAATAGGTATGTGGCCAATAATAAATGGCCAACGATTCTTTTAGAGCATGAGGGGGGCAGGCGAAGGACGTCTGACGTGTGTACCCAGATGATGTGGAGGGTGGGGATTGGGAGGTAAATGAGTAAGGTATGACCCGTAATGGTTAGATGGAGGGGACATGTTGATGGGGTCACGAGATGGGACTTGCGAGGAGGGGTTTTGGGTGTGACATCTCGAGGTGGTGGCAGTAAGATTGGAAGAATGGTAAGAAATAACAAGTTTGGAGCGGAGGAGGTATGACACAATGAATTGATGCCACGTAGGGATGGGGCCCGCCGAGAAACTGTTTCATTTTGGTCCCCCCCTGGACGTTAAAGGTAAGAAGCTTGGGGGGGGTCCGGAATTTGCTGCTGATTGTTGATCTGAGCATCGCTAGATCAGACATTGATCTAAGCACGCTCTTTATCCATCATATCAAACCCACCCCGCCCCCCAACCCCCCCCCCCCCC
>ML804464.1:47731-59851 GCA_009831015.1 Picea engelmannii
CCTAGCCGTAGATCTGTGAGCCAATGACTTGACTGTAGATCTTTGCGCCAACTTTAATCTCCAGGCACAATTTAATATATGCATGAGAACTTAGGCTTAGTGATTTTTGTGAGGTTTGTGCACTGCTTCCCTTGCTTTTTGTCACCATGGAGTTAGGAAAGCACCTAAAACATCAAAATCACACATTTTCTTCGAACACCATTCAAAATTTATTGAAAGAAAAGTTGTCTTAGCCTATGCCCTATCCTACCTACCTATACCTTTAGCCTAGATTAAACTGTTGGACTAAGATATTACTCTACCCTAGGCTTATTTGACCAAGATTAGACAGTTTGATCAAATTTATTCACTAGCTAACCTATCTACTTGGCTATGATTAAACAATTTAACCAAGCTTATCCACTAATTGTATCAACATCAATTCAAAAGGACCTGACCATGTTTAAACAGTATGTATGAAGTCATTGTTATTCCATGGGGCTTTGTTCATTTTTTCTTCTATGCCCTCTTTATTCTTTTTCTTTCTTTTCTTTTCTTTTTCTTTTGAAAATAATTTGCATGAATGAAATATTATTTGCAAGATAACAAACATCAATAGTGGAAATTTTCCAGTCACCAGATGATCCTATAAATTATAGGGTTATAATACCTATCATACACACAGGTCTTCAACCAAATAATCATCGATACCAATATTGATTTGAGAACAATACTTAACCAAAAACATGTAGCTCTGAACCTGAGATCCGCATTCATCAAACATATATAGACTTCCTTCCAAAAGAAATGCTTGATAAGAGACAAAGCCATAAGATGAATGAAGAGAACACAACCATATCGACGCACAGGTGTCTTGAACCTTTAAATAGAATCGTGAGCGCACTAGTATTTAGCACAACAATGAGTGGAAAAGCCATATTCAATCAAACAAAGAACTCTCGGGTTGTAGGTGTTATCACTGAAATTTCATCCACAACATTGCACACAAATGGTTACAAAAATACAGCAATGACAACAACAATTAGTTCACCTACAACACTAAAATGCATTTCAAAAGGCAAAAACTATACAATTGGGAAAAAATTGACATGCACAAACTCACTAAAGGAAGCACGCGCATAGTGCATAGGCCAACAAAGCCCGTAGAGTGCACAATGCGGCAAATGCATGACTATGTATGAGAAAAGCCACACACTCCTATGAACAACACATTTATGGACCAACTCCTAACTTGATTTGACCTCCATATCTGAGCGAAATCCGAATGGGGGGATGGTCAAGGACCAAAGGGTGCCCTAAAGGGCCCCTTGTTCACACTAAGAACCAGTTGAATTTTTCCTTGAAGAAATGTTATAAAAGGAAGCCATGGGTGCACTAAGAAACCAAGATATTCATAGTATTGTTATGTTTCCTCAATCCTCTCTTAAGAATCCTCTTTTCTCCTTGGAGTATTCAAGCATCATTGAAAGAGGCCATTCCACTCACCTCTTGAGGGAATAGGCATTGATTTTCTTCATCATTTTCCATTTTTCTTCCATTGTAAGAAGAGCTCTCCATTAGGGAACTCAAGATCCCTCCCAAGGAGGAAGAGGGGACCCATAAGTCCTCATTTTTCTCTTCGATGTTTTTCCAACTAATATAGTTATCCATTGGTGGCATAATCTTGGTCATTGGTTGATTGTTTATGGTTTTGAGTTTCTTATGCATTATAGTTTTTATTTCCATAGTTGTTTTAGTTTGTTTATTTGTTTATTACATGTGTTTGGATTGTTTAACCCACTCACAAACTTATGTATTGTCTAGCAGACCCAACTAGGCATGCAAGTGCCATTGTTTTTCTCACGAAAGTGACGAAACATGCACAATAGATTGGCGACCATACTGGAGAAAAGGTATCAAATTCCACCCTATTTGGGATTAGAGAGAACATTTTTTTAATCAATTTGTCTTGGAGGTGCCAAAACAGCCCAACCTTACCTATCAAAATCCAAATTCTGAGTTGGAGGAGGAGAATTTCACTCAAAAAATTCCCCCCGATGCGTATCAGAAAGTGCGCGGGTATTCCATCCATAGACGCACACTCAACGCATTGTGTGCAAAAAGGGATTATTTTCTCTACGCACTGTGTGCCCACTGCGACTCTATCAGAATTCCAACCCACACAAATTTCCAGATTTTTGAAATTGTAAGGGTTTTTGTGATGATTTGAGCGTCTCTAGCCTTCAAATTCTTGCTTTCATGCAATTTGTAATTTCCATGCCCTTGACTTAGACTCATTTCACATCTGAAAGGTTAGCTCAACATAAGCACTTAGGGAGTAAAAAGAACCAAATATTGTCTTCTTTTTCTTTGGTTTCCACATGGATGGTTTGTTTGGTTTGTAAAATTTAAGTTGAGATTATTGCTATCACATATAAAAACACTTACATTGGGACCATAAATTAAATTTGATGATTGAGTATGCTCCTCTCTCGCACCATAGAGCGATCTTGATAATCAGAAGGGTGGTTAAGGGGAAATTTCATCTCCCTTTAACAAAAAATATTTAGGAGAGGACAAAGCCCCCCCAGGGCTCCCCTTAGTTTCATTTTGAAATCATATTAAAGTTTTAAGGGCCCATACATTCCCACATGTTGCAAAATTAGGATAGTTTCTTGAAATTTCTTTCTTATTTTACATCACTAGGGAAGTTTAAAGATCAAAGTAACGGGCTGATACATGCCCATATGCTTGCAATCTAGGATAGTTTTTCAAGATTTATTAGTGTAAACAACATTAGGGAGTTTAAAGGATTGGTAAGGACCCATATGTCCACATGCTAGTTCATTAGGGCTTTTAAAATTTCGCAAGGTTGTACCAATGACACTTAGCAAGATAGGTAACAATGATTTGTAAGGACAACAAGAAGTCCACATGTTGTAAATTCACACCTAACTTATTAAAATTTGGCACACTCTTTCACCTGCTTACACACAAAGTCACTCCTCACTCACATAATTTCCATCTTGAATTGTGGAGGTTGAAGTAGGTTTTCTCCAAAGGAACTACGAAACATCCCACTATTTCTTGAAGAAATTATCCACACCCACATAATTCAAATGAGATTGGTTCACACCCCCAATCTCTTAGCTCACCACACCTAATTTTTTTATAAAAACTCACTAATTTTCCTCCACAAGAGGTGCCAAAAGAAATTTTTTAGTCTAGGTAGGATCTTGGGGGTAGGCATCCAAATAACCCCTCGTTATCTGGTTCTCACATTTTTAAACTGTTATCCCAACTTTTTAGGGATAACTAGGAGATCATGTCTTGAGGCCCACAAGTCCTAGACATGGAGTACCGAGAGCAGGATTGACCTGAGCATGGCCCTGGATGGCCCACATTTTCTTCTTCCATTGTCTTTGTCTTGACAATAGCAACAACATCCATCACCATCGGCTTGGTCCTATATCAGAAGAGGTTCTTGCTCCATGAGGTAATTGGTCCAGGTATCATGGTATGTGTCACTTTTGATCATTGAAACCTTTAAATATATTCATATGGTTCCTCTTATATCTAACAACTACTTGGATCTTACATTTTCTCACTTGATAGTGTTTGGGGGGATCGACAGGGTGCCCTAGCAAGCCTGTGTCTGTAGGTTTTGCTTTTCCACTAGGGGGATTTTTGAAAATCCACCATCCGCTCCCATCATAGCACCACTCTTACATCTTGTTTCCCACTCACCTATCCCATTCCCCTTGTCTAGGCATTGGTTTGACCTATTTCAGGATTGCAACTTACCTCATGGGAAGAAGGGGCTAAAGGCCTAGAAGGTAAAAGCAAGCTGGTAAAAGATAAAATCCAAAAAATGAACCTCAAGATGCTTTTCCCAAGGATCCCCGAGAAAGCAATAAAAAGATTCTTAGCAAGAAATAAGAGGGACCCAAAGAAACAATAAAACAAGACCTAATCAGAGGATAGGGGGTCTCATCATGAGCCATCCTATTAGGTACGTGGGTACCTAGCAGTATGACATTGCCACCAGCTGGTTACCATGCCAGGGCAGTGAATCTTGGTTGCATGGCCAAAGGAAAGGGGGTCTCATCACGATCCAACCTTCTCATCTCTACGAAAGTACTTGTGGGTAACGCTGTCAGCTGTGGTCACCATGCAAAGGCATTGTCCCCTGATTAGATTTTGAACAAAAAAAAGAAAATAAAAGAATAAAAAGAATAAAGGCAAGAATGGGTTTGGAAAAAATGCATCCATGACAGGGACAACTCGCCTTCTACAAAGGAACCCATAGGTAAGACGTTGCATCCTTGGCCCTTACTGCACCCACATGCTTGGACATCCCCTAACCACATCATCCACTTACATGTCTTGGATGAGGTCTCTCTGGGAGATTTCCTTTTTCTATGGACACTAGCCCAATAGGAAGCCTTGTCCTTTTCCCCAGACTTGTATTGTAGGCTTGTGTAATGTCTTTGAGCTATTGATTGATGTATTATGGATTTTATGGATGTGTTTAATAATATTAATGATGAAATGTGATTGACATTGCTATGATCCCTGTGACTGATGAGCCCATGGAGGGCATAGCCTTTGATGTGCAAGACCATACCCGATGGGCAGGTACCATTTGGACTGATACACATGGGTAGATGATCAGTTCGGACCTCCATGGCAATGGAGATCCCATAAGATGGATGTTGAGACTCCACCATGGGGTAGAGATGATACAAAGATGGATCAGTGTCTTGCACCAGAGAAGAAGAGGGCGTTCCACCAGAGGCACCCCGACAGAGCTTGACCTAGGGGGATTTGCCCTTTTTCAGTGGAACGTTGGCCTTGGAAGGCCTAAGACGTCACGCATCATAGCCATGATGTCATCCAACAGTCTGGACATTTTGGGAGGCAGATTAGGCAGTATTGACACATGTGGCAGGTTGGAGAAGCCCAAGGAGGGCTAACGTTTTGCTCTAGGATGCCCCATTTTCCATGGAAGGGGCTAACGCCTCCCTTAGAGGGGATTCTTATCTCTTTATAGCTCAATTAGGGTTTTAATTTGACAATTTAATGTAAAACAATATGATTTTGATAATTTGGCGTTGTCAGCCTTTTACTTGACCTAAAATGTAAAATTAGGTCAAGGTTTTGTATAAATGAGAGATTTTCACTCTCATTTTTTCATCAAAAATTACTCACTCATTAGTGAGGTCTGATTTTGAGCTCCCTATTTGGGTTATTGGCTGATTTAAGGAAGGCACACTTGTTGAAGGAAGAGATTTTTTTGGCATTCTATGGTGTTTTCTTGAAGGAAGGTGTTACAACTAGGGTTTGCATGGTTATTTTTGATGAATTGTAAGTATTTTTTCTGCAAAACTTCTTAAATGAATGGTTGTAGTCTTATTTCCTTGCATGTATTTATAATTTTCTGAATCAAAACCCTAGGTGACAAGCACACAAGTAGGTCCTTGTCTCATGTTCCCTGATAGAAAAGATTTTAGCCATTGAAGAAGAAGAAGAGAGCCTAGCCATAACTACACTCTTTTTTCTTCCTCCCTTTAGCTAGTCGTACCTTTTTTACTTCAAGAGGAAGAGGATGTCCCAGGTGTTATCTCCCAAATTAGCATTGCTAGGTTTTCAAATTTGAAGTGATAAAATGAGTCAAAAAATTTCTTTCTAAATTTTTAGAGTACCTTAGGAGGTCTATTTTTGAAGTGTACAGCTGAAAGAACCATCACTTTGGATGTTGGCTTGTTAATTTTTGAATTACAGGTTTTAGTGGTTTAAGGGGTTTACCAAAAGACCACTTAACTACCGAAAGTGGACCCTTTCAGTGGATGAGAGGCACATGGCAGCAGGCCCTTAACCACCGAAAGATTTTTCAAGTTTAAATTTAAAATCATCGTGCTCTCGCACACACCAAATGTTCATGTTTATCCAAAGGAACTGAGTTGTGGTTTTATTTCAAGAGCTATTTTGTTTCTTGAATGTCTCATGATCTTTTGGCCATGCAACAGGAATGAGTGTGTCAAAATCATTGTAGAAGACGAGCATTATAGTCATTGCACAAATGCCCTGATTAAGTATTGATCGAATGTATGAGGTGTATTTGTTGAAATTCACCAAACATCTCAATCACCAAGCATTCATTATAAAGAGCTATTTGCTTAAATCCTGCATGGAAAGGACGCGTGGAGGGTTTGGTTAATCTAGCGCAACATCACAAGGTGTCAAAACAAAGGTTCAAGCATTGATGAGGATATGAAATATTCAAAGGAGCGTTTGATGGATTGAAGAGATTGTGCCATTTGTTTCAAATAGTTCGTTCACCTCACTTTGCCCTCATCATGGAAGATTGCTTGGAAAACATTGCTGAACAGGTATCAAAGATTCACCCTAAGTCAAAAGATCTTTAGTTGTATGCCCGACTTCATTGGCGCACAACTGGGAAAATGAGTTCGAAAATGGTTTTGGTGGAGGGTTTCAAAGCGAATCCCAAAAACATTCAAGCTTGACTGCCATTTCCTATGGAGGAACTAACATGGCATTAGTTTGGTAAAGATTGGTTTCTATATTTGGTTTTCTTCAGATTGCAGGTATTCTACGGATGCCAGATTGCTTCAGTTGCCATGGGAAAGGGTTAAGACACAGTATTTATATGTTTTGAAAATATCAAAACCCAAGCCTGATTTATTTCCACGGATCGAGGTCTCTCATTTCTGCTTAAACGCCTGATGCATGCCCATTCATAGAAAACGCAGAGACAGAGTAAATGCCAACCGTCACATGGATGCAAAATTGTCAATTGGTGAGTATAGCAACGTCTCTCGATTCCCTGACAGTCGAGGGCATCAGAATTTGGATTCTGGAGAGCTTTTGGCCACTAAACAGGTTTTGATTGCTGCCAACAGTTCATCCAAAGATAAGGCCCAGGCCCAAATTCAGGAGCTCGAGGAAGAGGTCAAGCTTCTTCACAATCTGTCGCATCCCAATATAGTGTGTTATTTAGGCATATCTAGAGAGGATGACACTTTAAATATTCTTTTGGAGTTTGTTCCTGGAGGGTCTATTGCTTCTCTTCTTGGCAAATTTGGCTCCTTTACAGAGCCAGTCATTAGGATGTACACAAAACAACTCTTGCAGGGGCTGTAATATCTTCATAACAATGGAATCATGCATCGAGACATTAAGGGTTCAAACATTCTTGTCGACAACAAAGGGTGCATCAAGTTAGCTGACTTTGGTGCATCCAAGAAAGTTGTTGAGCTGGTAACGATTACAGGGGCTAAGTCAATGAAGGGAACTCCATATTGGATGGCACCTGAAGTCATTCGCTAGACAAGGCATAGCTTGCCTGCTGATATATGGAGCGTTGGTTGTACTATTATTGAAATGGCAACATGCAAGCCCCCTTGGAGCCAACAGTTTCAAGAGGTGGCTTCTTTATTTCACATCGGGACAACAAAGTCACACCCCCCAATTCCAGATCATCTTTCACCACCAGCAAAAGATTTTTACTAAAATGCTTAGAAAAGGAACCAAATCTAAGACCTACTGCAACCTAGTTACTTTAGCATCCTTTTCTTACTGGGGGCTACACAGACTTACACCCTCTGGTTCGATCCTCTAATTTGGATCACTCTATCAAGTCTCTTAGAAAATCAGGTGCAGATATCAGGGATTCTTGTATGATTAGTGCTATATCAAGTATGGAGAGTAGCATGCAAGATATGCCAAATCTTGGTAGTGTCAGGTAGTCATCTCTCAAAGGAGAATTCTCAGAAAAGCAGGGAAAATTGAAATCTATTTGGGAGCCAAATACGAGCAAGGGTATATGGAATAACACAAGTGTCGAGGACTTGAATTGTTCAGTAAGACTCGATTCTATATCGAAGATATTTAGTCATAAGGAAGACCCACGAGATGAGCAGATATAAGGGTAAGGTACTGGATCATCGCATTGTCTGTTAGAAATGGATGACGAATAGCCATGGTGGGTAGAATCCAGTTCGATTTGCTTCAGAGCTAGCAAAATTGTCACAACCGAAAGAATCTAGGGTGAATCCTGGTCATCTATCCGATTTCAAGTTTTGTGGTCATGTTATCGGTTTGGAATTGATGTATAGGGTACACATTGACATGGTCCTAGCTTGAACATTCTTCAAACAATTGGTTGATCTCTCTATCTCCTGGGAAGATACACAAGATGCAGATCCCTTCTTGTTTTCAAGTTGCAGGAAAATCTTGGAAACAGATAGTCTAGACAAAGATGTACTAGGACTCACGTTTGTGACACCAGTTGCAGAACAAGTGGTCAATGGAATGCCAATGGAGAAACGCAGAAGGATGATATCATGATGAGGATGTTATGGTTGTTGTTATTTTGGGCATGGGTACAAACACCGATCTTCTTATCTTCCAGTAACAGAATTTGTTAAAGCTCTTAATGTTGAAAGTATAAATCCTGGCAATAAACAGAAGCAAAGACACAAATACAACCACATGTAGACACTGAGCCAGATATGAATTTGTAGAAGAATAGTCATCCTATACATAGTCATGAACATTTTCAACATCTTCCACCTATTGTTGTGGTTCAGGAACACCATTTGCAGCTTCATAAACAACAGCAACAAAGGTCATCATGAATGCTGAAACAAAGTGAAAGCTAGAATTAAAAATACCTAGCATTCTATAGTAAATGCATTTACATATTAAAAAGATGAGAATACATTCATGATCAGCAACTCACATGAGCTTTTTGTGATTTTATAAGAAACATCTTTCAACTTGAGGGGTGAAGCTTGGACACTTGGCAGAATAATTACCAGTCAAAGATCCATCCAAATTCTAGATCCTCATTCTTAGTAGCTAATGATAAATGTTCAAGCTGTGATTTTGGTGGTTTAGGCGAACATAATGACTGTTCATTAACCACCGAAAATAGGGCTTTCGGTAGATAATTCACTCAAAAACTTTCTAGGTTAACCACCGAAAGCCTATCACTGCCAGACTGATCGAATTTTTGAACAGATCGAGGTTTTTCTGATCCAAATCATTTGAAAACACTCATGATGGATAGATGATGAATTATATATTCAGTTTCAAGATCCATTTTTGGTACATAAGGATTAGAAAGGGTAGCCAAGTTGATTTTGGCACCTATTTTGGTGGAAACAGATTGGATTTTCTGCCTATCTCAACAAATTCGAATTTGTATCTCTTGGAAGAGTCATCACCCAGCCTTGGAAGGCTATTCTTCACTGCACCTTGACTCTACAAGAGATGAAGACCATGAAATCTGGGATTGACCTCATTTTTTGGGATCATTCCATATCTTTGGCAAACTGAATTTTGACTTTATATCTTTAGCATATTTGATCCATGCTTTTAGGATCTCAAAACTACATTGTAAAGCTATAAAGCTGAAGGTAGAATAGGAACTAAGGCTTTGATTTTGGGTTCTATATGCTGCTACTGTAACTAAGACTCATTCTTAATATATGAAACATTGCAAGCTTCCTTCATTTGTGTTTTCAGACCTTTCTTTTCTGTTCTATGATATCTTATGAGTGAATGATTTCTTTCTTGGCACTTATTCAATCTACATGTGACTGTCATCTCACTAATTGACTGATTAAGTTAAGAATCATAAGTTATTTCCTTAGTTCTTAAACCCATTGTGCTTATTGTCTTATATGAGTATAATCTGGTTCAACAACTATATTCTATTCTATTTATCAACCCTTGTCTGATTGCATTCTTAGAAGGCCTTGTGATTTTTGATATTTCTAGACAGTCTTAAAGACACAATCCAGTCCCTAGATATTCATCTTGATCCAAACCCACACTTATTATTGAGAAAACAATTACCAAAAGATTAAGTTACCAGGCATCTCTGACTTACAGCCTAGGAGATTTTCCTAGAGTGATAACACCAGGCCTAGGTCATATACACCTAGGGTCATTTTCTTTTAGGGTTTGATGAAAGGGCCTTGCCTTAGAAACACTCTCCCTCTTTAAGCCCTCTTGTCTTGAATATGTATTTCATTTGAGCTAGTTGTTTGCCGGGAAGGAGGAGAGAGTGCGAGGCCTTGATTTAGCAACACCAGAGTGAGCCTCTCTCCCCTAGGGTTATGATTTTGAAGCCCTGCTTTAGCAACACTTCAAAACTTATCCCTCTAGTGATTTAAAATCTCACCCCTTCAACTCTTGTGTCCTTCACTTGTGACTCCATTAAACCCTAAGGCACTGATCTAAGTCCTCCAACATTGAAGTAAGAACTTGATCTAAACACTCTCAAAAATTTTCAATTGAAACCCTAACTACACTAACCCTAGCTCTAGCTAACTTACTAACCCTAGCTACTGACATCATCCTTGGTTATTACATCTTTAATGCAACAATGTTTCATTTTATGAGAAATTGAATGGTAGTTAAAGGCATTAATTGAGTTAAGTATCTATTTGTTGCATTGAATGGCATATCATTCTAGTATTTATTGGTGAAGTGACATTTACTTTTACTACTATTTTGTAAACATTGACTTCATCAACATTTACTTTAAAATTGCTTATATTGAACATCAGATAGTCTCCATATCAAGTACTAACCCATTGAATAGATTGCATGTATAAGTTTTTTGTTGTTTTGTTCTAGGCAGGTACACTTCTTTGGGTTTTACCTTATTATTGGTTGTTTAGCCGGGAACATATGATTGGTGGTGATCTGTGAAGGGGGAACCTTGTCATTGTCTGATTATCCTTTATCCTCTTCAAGACCCCAGGTCACCGGGGACGTCTCCCCTGGGCCTCACCTCCCAAAAGAGAAAGAACCATCCCATCGTGGTGACATTGGGTGGGATAGGTTCCTATTACACCAGTTTGACTCACTACTTCATAGCCTCTTCTCCTATCTACAAACTATGTGATAACACAAACATTGGAAGTTGACAAAATAGGGAACTTTCAAATCCTCCAAGTTAAGTGTTCCTACACCATAAGGCAGGGAGATACCCATGAAGGGTTGAAGGCTGAGGTCGTGTTGTTCTATGTGTCCCCCCTGGAGTCACCCAACTCTTTGAAGGGATCCAACCCATGACCCATTTCTGAGGCCGAAAATCTAAATGTCGCACTTTGACCAAGGTACCTAGTGACTAAATTTAGCACATCTACTCAAGTGGAAATTGTGGGCTGCAAATGTACCTTGATAAGATTTTGTTTGTTTATTGGGAAATATCACCGGATCTTTCGGGATACGCACCCTCTACCCCTCATTATAACTGATTATTTCATCCTTCACCAGTTCCTCTTTGTAAATGTGTTGAAACTGCACAAAATAGATCTAGCTAAACTATTGGATTATTGAGAGGGGGGGGTGAATCAGTAATAGAGAAATTTAACCCCTTTTTAACCACATAATCCAAGTGTTATATCAATTAATCATTATCATCCAATAACTGCAGAGTAAATAAGCAATGAACAAATGAACAATCATACACATACACAGTACACCAGTGTTTTACGTGGAAACCCAAATCAGGAGAAAACCACATAATTCTTTTTCTTATATGTCTTGAAGAATTACATTCATTGGAAGCACCAAATTCCTTTGTTTTCTAGATACAACTAGAAGGAAACTCCAACCCCCTAGTTTCTGAGGATACAACCTGAGGGAAGATCCAACTCCCCAATTATTTGGCTACAACCAGAAGGAGGCTACAACCCCCTATGTTCTCTGCCTACAACCGGAAGGTGGCTACAACCACCTGTCCTTGCCCCGTCCTGCCACCCTGAAGTAGAATTAGAATGATGGAACCATGGTCACACTATCACTATGAGAAATACCGTTGTAAACCTGTACCAATAAATTTGAACCATGCATCAACCTGTAATCAACCTGTACCATAAACAAGTGCATCAACCATGCACCAACCTGTAATCAACCTGTAGCATAAACAAGTGCATCCTGTAAGTTTTAAACCTGTGAAGTAAAGCAATGCATATAGATTCTTAAGCAATACAGAAATTAATCAATGGCTCATACACAGAGTACACAGAGATTTTTACTGGAAACCCTCAACCGGGAAAACCTTTCTTATTTTCATTATATCGAATTTCACCATTCGCC